>CAUYPK010031993.1:0-12786 GCA_963574355.1 Loris lydekkerianus | reverse complement strand
AGTGTTCCATGCAGATTGACAGGGCTCTAGTATCCTGCTCTTAAAATGCCTCCGGATGTGAGGCATGATGCCCCGCCGGGCCTCTTAAGACATGGGATACTGCCATACTTGTACAGGTTCAGCTATTGGCTTGAGCTCTACGATGACTGGTGGTCGGTGGGCAGCTAGCCCAACTCCTCCAGTCTCAGCCCCGGCAAGTGGGTAGGTTTTCAGCCATACAGTGACATCTGTTGGCTGATGGCCCTCAGGCTGCTGCTGGTGCAGTCTGTACTCATCTTCAAGTTGTAGGGTGAGTATTTGTATGGGGCTCCCATACTGGTCTGTGACAAGGGGTCCTTTGTCTTTGAAAATGATATAAGCCCCTACCTTAGTTAGGAGGTCTCGCCCAAGAAGAGGGTAGGGGCAGTCTGGGATAACCATGAACACGTGGGATACCCGGCCCACGCCTAAGTCCATGGTTCTTTGGATAGTCCATGAATATTGTTTGATGCCCATGGCCCCCTGGACCCATGATTTCCTGACATCCATAGGGCTGTGGTCCTGTGTCAGGACTGAATGCTGGGCTCCGGTATCTACCAGGAAATTAATTGGGGTCCCCTCCACTCTGAGAGTTACCCAGGGCTCAGGGAGGGGTGGCGAGCCCTGACCCCCCTACCCTTCAAGCCCACTCATTTCCAAGACTGGCACTGAGGGGGCATGAAGGTCTGGGAGGTGGTTTCTTGGGGCACTCCCGGACCCAGTGTCCATGTTCCTTACAATAGGCTCACGGGTCTCTCTGGAGGTGGAGCCTTTCCCTGCCTGGGGAGCCCACCTTACCTCCTGCCGCCAGTTGGTGCAGCCACCTGTTTCTTTCATCCGAGGTCGCAGCTGTGGAGGCCTGGAGGATCCTGGCTAATTCCTGGGTCTGTCTTTTAGCCGCCTTTGTTTGCTTTTCTTCGGGGGTCTCACGGTTGTTGTAGACTCTTTCAGCAACTTCTAGCAGGTCCTGCAAAGACTTCTTGCCCAGTCTATCTATTCTCTGCAGCTTGCACTTAATGTCTAGAGCTGACTGATTAACAAAGAACATGATAACTGCTGCTCTATTCTCCTCAGCTTCAGGGTCTAGGGGTGTGTGCATGTGGAATGCCTTCATAATTCTTTCTAAAAAAGCTGCTGGGGATTCTGTCTTTTCCTGCTGTACATTATCTACCTTGGCCAAATTAGTCGGCTTTCTAGCCGCTTTACGGAGACCCCTCATTAGAGTCTGGTGGTAGACTTGGAGTCTTACCTGACCTGTTCCCGTATTAAACTCCCAATCAGGGTAAGTAAGAGGAAAAGTGGCATTGATGAGAGCCTGGTTGGTGGTGTGGCTTCTGTCTGCATCCTTGACAGATTTCCTGGCCTCAGCCAAGATGCAGTTCTATTCCTCGGTGGTGAAAAGAACCTGTAACAGTTGGTGACAATCATCTCAGGTAGGCTGGTGGGTAAAAATAATTGAGTCTAAGAGGTCAATCAAGGCAGTAGGTTTTTCGGAGAACTTAGGGTTCTGCATTTTCCAGTTATAGAGATCACTTATGGCTGATTCAGGGGATCTTCTCCATCAGGAGGGCCCACTGCGTGGAGAGGCAACACTGTGGAGTCTGCTGTCAGATCCCGCAGAGCTCTATGGCGGGTGTGAGGTGGGCTCCTGTGGCTACCCTCTGGACCTGGGGCTGGAGTGGCCTCGCTGCCTGGTGGACTCTGAGGAACAGGTGCTTCCTGAGGTGAAGGTTGATAGGGATGGGGGAAGAGCACTTCTAGATCAGTTTCTCCTTGGAGGACTGGGAAGGGGTAGCGGGCTCAGGGGACTTCTCCTTTTTCTCCTTCAAGGCTAGGAGTTTAGTACTTCCTTGAATGATGGAGGAAGGAGGGGTTTTAACCATGATGGCAGGTCCTCCATGAGGTCCTGCCAAACAGTTATATATGGGATCTGGTCCGGGTGCCCGATCCCAGATGGATAGACTATATCTTTGACCTGAAAGATAATGGGGAGATGAGAAGTGCCCTCTGGTGGCCATCCGACATGGTATGCCAGCCATTCATTCCTGCAAAAAACCCCCATAAGTTTACCTCTGGACACATTAAAGCCGTACTCTTGGGCTTTGTCTTTGAAGTCCTGGAAATGAGTCAAAGTTAGGGAGAGGGGGGTCATATTCATCTGTCCCATGTCGCCCTTCAAATATAATAAGACACAGACAAAACAAATAACACCCAAGATTCCTCCAGAAGACAGAAGCCTGCCCTTGTGGGTTTTCAGGCAAAATTGAAAATGAGACGATGGTGTAACCCCATCTGGTGGTTGCGACCTGCCTGTCTCTCAACCAGAAGGATTGCTTCTCCGTGGTCTTCTTGACCAGGGACTGGGGAATCCACATCCCAGTCCCCCATCCATGGGGTGTCCCCTCTTCTACTCTGTCAGGGATTCCACGTCCTGACTACAGATTCAACAAATGAAACTAACATGGAACAGGACAAGACAAATGCCGGCACACACACACTCACCTCCGGAGCAGGTACTTGGTGATTTGGGGAGGTTCTCCCGGATGAGCCCCCAAATGTTGTGCCCAAGTCACGAGATTTCCCCCCCACATAAATCATCCGGAGACCAAGTCCGATGCAAAAGCAAGAAGAGGTTGTTTATTTTCAAGCTCGAGCCTGGGCTCCCTGGTCCTGGCATAGCAAGAGAGCAGAGAAGCACCGATCTTGAAAAGGAGGGAGGTTTTTAAGGGTACAGAAAGAAAAAAAGGGAGGGGGTGAGGTGAGCTGCTGGGACAAGTTGATAGAGGGATCTAGGGGACTGAGCACTTGTCCTTGGCTAGTTTTGGAGAGTGTTGTTATCGCTCGAAGCAGACATTGTGCAAGGGCACCGATCATGGAGCAAGGACTGGGAGCGGGGGAGGGAGCAGGTTGCCTAATACCTTTGGTATGCAGCTGCAAAATAAAGACTGAGGGACAAGATGAAGTTAGTTTTAACAAAATAGAGTTAACTTGGTCCTTACAATATGCTTAGGGAATGTGTGTGTTGGAATCTCACAGCTGCTTACACTCCCTTCTTAGTAAAAGTATAACTGATATTTGCAAATTCCTTTGTATTAGGTACTTATTTTGCTTTCTTTCCCTCCATTGAACCCTCATCTTCTATAAATTTTTAACCATTAAGCAGAGATGTGGAGGACAATGGGAAGGAAGTTTAGTTGTAAATACTTCCTTTTTGGAAGGCAAAGTCCAAGGTCAAAAATGTTGTTATGGGGGCTTCAAGTTAGATGTAGCACCACCCAAGTTCTCTAACAGCAAAATGCATGCACACAAATCTGATAATCAGATCACTTTCTTAGTTTCTATTTTATCTTCCTATTTTTAATTAAGGCATTTTTACAGAAAAATATTTCTCTATCATAAAGAGAAAAATAATGTAAGAATAATGATTGCTGGTAGCTGACATTTATCCTAAATGTTAGAAGGCAATAGAGGTGGGTGGGGATTACAACATATAGGAGATTGCTTGCCCTGTCTAAAAAGGCAGAATGTTATTAGATCTGGTATTAGTAAGTCCTTTGTCAAGAAAGGGCAGTTTTCCATATTTTTATGTAAAATATGTGAATTTCAATTGTTAGCTTGGTATTTAAAAAGCTACAAAAAGTTAAATAAAGTCAGGTTTGATTTTTTTTAGTTAGAGTTTACCAGTTTGTAGCCTCTGAAAGAAAGGACATCTTGTAATTGTGCTTATGGGGAAGAGCAGACTGAAGAATAGATGGCAAAATAGATACTGTCTCTTTGTACCCTAATAGGACCAAAGCCAATAATGAACAATTACATTGATCACTTTTTAACTGGATTGTATTATGAGTAAGAGTGGTTTTCAAAGATCTGAAACAATTTTTCACTTATTTTGTTTCTTAGTCAAAGAAAGAAAAGCTGTGGAAAATTTTCATAATAACAGGTTTATAGATTTATAAAGTAAAAAAACTTCATAAATATTTAAAGCAAATTGATATGGTCTGTGGACAATAATAAGAAATCTGCAATTGCTGTAGCAATTTGCATCTTGATGGATGGGTTATTTTATTTAGAATTTTGAACTCTTCCTTTATTCTGTAAAAGTATAGGTTTAGGCAGGCTTTTGTTTTTTTTTTTTTTTTTTTTTTTCTTTTGCTATTGAGATACTGAGAAAGTGTAAACAACAAATATGCTTAGAGGGAAGAAGAAATTAATTGAAATTCTGCTCCTTTTAGTCTCATTGCAGCTGGAGTGAGCATTCTGGAGGCTTCCCTGCCTCTCTCTGTTCACTGATGAAAGTCCAGTTGCAAGTTTCAATGTGGCAATGGCTCTTTTCCAGTTACTATTTGGAAATGGGGAAGTATGACTTTTCAGATACAAGAGTGAGGAGTATAGCAAATCCTCTTCCCTGAAAAGCAATGGCAACCCTGGATAGTACTGTAAAAAACAACATATTGCAGAAATATGAAAATTGCCCAAATTGGAGAAAATTGACAACAAATTGATAAGTGTTTGTCTAAGAGGAACCCCTTCCACCCTCTTAGTCCCATCACATGGTACTGGGCAAGCCCTGGGAAAGAGGAGCTTAGCTGCTAGAGGAGGATGACTTGATTTGGAGAGGGGAGAATGGAAACCCCACAGCCTCAGGTATTGTCAGAAACAGCTGGCAAACAAATGGGCTAGCTCAGGGTTACAGCTAAACTGACTTTACGATCCTGTCTGGGGCAAGGAGCAGGACACCAGCAAGAAACCAGCAGACTAGAGATAGACATTGGGGGCCTTGGTCACCTCCCACTTACTCATGGTGGTTTGGAAGGCTGCCTGTATGCTCAAGGCTGTGCATCCACAAATACAAATTGACTGAATGTGAGGCTGTCAGCCAAAAAGATTCAGTGAGAAATAAAAGCTGGAATAGGCTTTTAAACAATGTTCTTGGTGTAGGAAGTTGTCCAGTGTACCCCTTGCCCTCCCCCACCAAAGATAAGTCTAACTCCTAATTCCCGGCACCTGTGAATGCAACCTTATTTAGAAATAGATTCTTTGAAGATGTAATTAAGATTCTTGAGAAAAAATCATCCTAAGTCACCCTACAAGTAAAGGCAGGTGTCCTTATGTGAGAAAGGAAAGAGAGATTTAGGACACACAAACACGGGGGAGAAAAAGGGAGAGGAAGGTGTGTGGAGACGGAAGCCGAGATTGGAATGAAGCAGCTACAAGCCAAGGGATGTCACAGATCACTGGCACCACGGATGCCGGGAGAGGGGCCTGGAGCACCTTCTCCCTAAGCCTCCAGGAGGGACTAACCCTGCTGATACCCTGATTTCAGCCTTCGGGTCTCCAGAATTGTGAGAGAATACATTTCTTATGTTATAAACCACCAAGTTGTTGGTAACTTGTTATGACAGCCCTGTGAAACTAATGTACTCAGTATTGGGAATGTACAGATGGACTTGCCATAATGCAAAGGATGTGGGAATTGGGCTCAGAGAGAACTGTATCTGACTTCTGGCTCCATCACTTACTATTTTGTGATCATGAACATTTAACCTCTGTGAACTCTGTCTTCTTATCTGTAAAATGAGCTTCTTTGAAGAGGCTTTCAAACCTTCCCTTGAATGTAGGCTGCTCTTGATTGTATAGAGAACAATAAACTCTTATCCTCTACACCAATTTTCCTTTTATCTCTGCCCTGCTCTGCTTGTGTTGAATCAGTTTTGCATGTATTTGGTCCCATCAGACTGCAAATTCTCTAAGTACAGAGACGACACCTTATTTGCCTTAACGGTGTGTACTCATTCCTCCGTGAGACAGGGTGGATTTGAGGAGTACGTCTGGCACTTGGGAGCAATGGTATCTATAATTATTATTTATGACTGTCTTTAAGGTTTGTGTTCCTGTTTTTTCCCACACATCTGTACTTTCCTTAGGAAAAAGGCAGAATTAAAAACTTTCTTGAGCTGGTGGTGAGGTTCAAGGAAGATGCTGCTGGTGAAAGAAACAACAGGAGATGAGCTTGGTCTGCTCACAGAGGCCGGGAGCCTGTCTGCATGGGGGAAGCATCACTCCTGCATACGGAGATGCAAATATATCCTTACCTGTATTGTAAGCTCCCTATCCCTTTAAGTATAGCATGCAAACTTTATAGTATAGGATCCCTATTTGTGGACATCTGTTTCATCTTTATTACCTTTCTTTGTTTATATACATTCCCTTAACATTTGTGTGGCCTAGGATCATATGTAGTAAAACTAAATGGGATCACGGATCTTGGAACTATAGGCTAGACCAGCTGTCTGATCCTGGGATCATCTCCAGTTATAAATAGTGCCTGGGTGCAGAATCAACCAGCAAAATTAAGGGCTATAGGGATTGGGTATTTTGGGGGAAAGGAAGGAAAGAGTGCCAAGAAATCTAAGTGTTATAAATTAACCCTCCAGGAGCAGGAGCAGTAGGAAGCTATAGTCAACTGCAGTTGACAGCAATAAAGCTCAACAGGAAAGGAAATGTAAGACTTGATAAAGAGAGAAATGCACAGTGTTTTGTGATGCTAAACCCTCTTTGTGGTGGAACCGGGCTGCTTGTTTAAAAAAAAAAATGCAATATCCAGTTTTTAAGGATATTGCATGTGAAAAAAATGGAAATCTTTACATTTATAAAACAATTATTTTATAAATTAGCACTCAAAACGATGTTCTTTTGGTGAATACCATAAAAAATGATATATGCTTTCTTAGAAGGCATCACATAATTCCCACTAGAATCAGGAATCTCCTCACCCCGTTATTATTTTGGTAAAAAATTATGGCACATGATGCACATAAATTGTAGACAAATTTAGAAGCTCTAGATAAAAATAAACTTTTTCTTTTTCTTTTTTTTTTAGGGTGAGGTCTCATTGTGTTGCCCAGGTTGGCCTCAAACTCCTAGGCTCAGATAATCCTCCTGTCTCATCCTCCCAAGTAGCTGGAAGTACAGGGTGTGCCTATAGCTAGCTTAGCTAAGTATAAATTTTAGAAAATTATTTATTTTCCACCACCCAAAGGTAATGGCCTAAAAATTTTTATGTGGCTCCTCCTAGATATATAAATATATGTGTGTAGACATAATGTTAAAATGAGCTTTGACATCATTATTGATACATTTTTTATATTAGTTTGGATATTGCATAGCAATCATTTTTCAACCACTTTTAACAAAGTTTAATTTATGTAGAGATGAATGTATTTCTTTAAGTTTCTCAGTTATATTACTTATTGAGAGTCTGTCTTTCTCTCTCTCACTTATCACTACCTATCTGTGTCTTAATCCCCTGTCTGTTTTTTAGCTCGCAGGCTAGCTTCCCTGGGTCTGGACCCCTTCCTATATTTGGAGAGTCCCATAGCAGAGCCTGACTTCCGTGGCAGAAGCCGAGCAGGCCACACGTTTGCGTGTTCTTCAAACTGCCTTGCAGTGAAGTCCTAGGGTCCAGAGTGTAGTGGTGCGGTGGCCTGAGCCCATCAGTCTGGTCTGTCCTAATTTTTGTTTTGGTCCTGGTTGCTACCTTGTCTCCCTTATTCTTGTCTATTTCCCCAGCCTGTATCTCTGTATTTTTTGTTCATTTTGGAAAATACCCCCCATATATATATATATATTTAATTACTGTCTTCTTAAATTAGAAGAAGGTCTCCAATGGGTAGAGTACACTTCTTATAGTGAGCCATCTAGATTTTACTCATTTCCAAGGAATCTAAGAATTAAGACCAGAAGGAATTTTGGGAAAGGTCTTGTTATCTGCTTATATTGAGGATAATAATGTGCTCCAGTGGAAAGAGCACTGGACTCGGAGCTGGAAGCCCTGGGTTCAAATCCTCAGGGTCCCTTGCTAGTGGTAGGACATTGGGAAAATCAGCTAATTTCTTGGGTTATCTGTCTGGAAATAGCATCAGATTAAAAACAAAATCCTTGGGTTAAATTTGTATGTATATGTGTACATCAACCTGTATGCAACTGTATATGACCTCTGAAGTGAGGCACTGGCTTGAGTTTTCTCTGAATTTGGAGTTCTATAATTTTAAGCAGATTCAGAAACTTTAGGCTTTAGATCTTAGCTCCTAATTCTGAGTTGTCAGTCCCAGTAGTTACATAATGCTGAATAAATGTAAGTAATAATTAAAACATCAAAGAGCATTAAAGGGAGTAAATCCATATTCTTCTTTTGAAAGTTTAAACTCGTTTGACCTTTTGATGAATCAAGCTGTGGCCCAGATACCCAGCTAGAATAATTCATGGGGATGGAGCAGCGTCGTGAGCTAAGGTTCATAGCTACAGACATAAATTAGACTTTGGTGATCATAAATTATTAGTTTCTTCTACTGTGGGTTCTTATGAAGGAAAGTACCTAGAGTACTATGCATGTTAAGTACAGTGCCTTTCCCTGTGGTCTCTCAAGGACTCAAAAATCTTATCTCAGGTGAAACTTTGAAGATTAAAACTGGAGATAGTTAACCAGTATGTTCATAGGAAAGAGCAAATCCAGTAAACTTTATGGGTAATAAGTGCTTTCATCTGCTCCCTTTGATGTAAACCCAGCAATAAACAACAGCAGTATAAATCTTCATAGTATTTAGTACTGGAAAGAACCTTCTCTAACTTCTGTATTTTACAGACGAGAATAAAGAGGCTGAGAGGTGAAATGACTTGTCCAAGGTCATGTAAGTCACTATAATTTTAGTGGTAAATCTGAAGCTAGAACCCAGGGCTTTTTGTATCTTAAGCGATGTGATGGCTGAGAGTGTTTTCCTTGATCACTGTTGGGAACCAGAGCCTTATTCACACTGGGCACTGAGTCATTAACTGTTGGCTATCAATCAATTCCAGTACAGTGTAACCTTTGCTATGATATATGTAGGGAGGAATCAAAGAAGATATTTCAAGAGTTAATTTTTTAAAAACAGGACTGAATATTTTAGTGCTGGGAACCAGTGATTTATTTTAGTACTTCAGTTTCAAGTTGCTAAAATCAGTTACTGTTCATGTTACATGGCAATAGATGATAACTGACCCGGAATCTTCTGTTCTAAAAGCTGGGCTTGGTGCAGGATGGTAGTGCCATTGCTTGTCTCTTAAATGGTTGATCAGAGCCTGAATGTTGATGTAGAGCAGGTGGTGGGGCATTTAACCTGTGCTGATTCATAGGCCATCACTGCTCTCCCAAGGCACTTGACATAGCACAGCGAGGCTCAGTGATGGCGCTCTCTGCTTCTCTGGGTAAGGATTATTTGCTTGGTTTTTGATCTGAAATATTTATAGTGCATTAAATAGTCCAAGCACTTATTTGAAAGTGGCTAGAGCAGAATGGCAAATCTTCCTAAGCAGTGCATAATGACTTAGTTAAAATGTAGTTTAACAGACGAGACTGATATGTTCTGACAATAATACCCAACTGAGTTAAAATAAAGGGGAGCAGAGATGAAATCCTGCTGGCAATGAGCTCCGAAGTCTGTGTGTAGATTTATTTTGGAACCCTGGTAATTAACGCGCAGCTGATCTGATTTCTTAGCACTCCTCTTCCTCCTTTCATATTTCACTGTCATCTCTTCCCAATTTTGGCTTCTCTTTCATTTTCTGCTTTAGTGGGCTGACATTTTCTTCCCTCTAGTGAGAAACTACTTCTTGGGCCTCTCTTCATACATAAAGAAACAGTCTTTTTACATTCAAGGTTTGTAGTTAGTTCTCTAGAATTAGAGGACCTATTTAAATAGCACAAAAGGAAAAAAAAATATTTTTCAATACTTACAGATCTTGAGTTTCCCTAGGCTTTTAGAGGTGGGGGAGGAGACTTTCTGGCAAAAGAGGAGGGCTTTGGATACTTATCAGAAAGTACTCTGCTCTGAGACTTTCCCACTGTGGTCTTACTCTTTCCATAGGCTTTAGACTGTGACAGGGACCTGACAGGGACCTTTCCAGATTCTGTGTTTTACAGGGTACTGTGAACATTATTTATACATTGGTGTTAATCAGAAGAGAGGAGAGAAACAGAAGTGGCCTGCAATAAACAAGGGCAGCTATGGGGGAATGTTGAAATAAGTAGGCTTTTTAACTATAGAAGGGGAAAATAAAGCATTGCATTGTATGCAAAGTGTTTTCAATAAACGTCTGTTCCCTGACAGGCTGCTTACTTCCTACTCCATTACCTGGTACTTCTGCTCGTTTATAGGTCAGGAAAACGTATAATGAAGCCCCGAGATACTGAAAGATTACTAAATCCCTTTTGAACAAAGTTAGTTTCCTAACTAAAAAGAAATTATCAGAAATCATAAAAGAAATGAAATCATACGTGAAACCACCATATGGAACAGAAAAAGGTAGAGTTGTTGGCTGCTTTTCTGGAGTGGAGTAGTGGAGGCTGAACTGGCTTGCTGGCCTCCTGGGTCAGCTTTCCCCAGGCTTGGATTCTCTGGCATTGTTTTAGGGTAGCATATTTTAAAAATCAGATTCTAATTTGGAATTTATCAATCTATATTTAAATAAAATAGAAAACTCTTTTATAGACCTCACTAGATAACAGTATATTATCCGAGCAGGGAAGAATCTGTAAGGAGGTTAAGTAAATGGGTTCATTTATGATTACATTTAAGGGGTGTCTAAAGGCATGGGGCAAAAATATCTCCTTTATAAGATTAGAGGTCACGTCTGAAAGAGAATTCTGAAAGGACCCTGGATGTAAGTGGCTTAAGTAATTACTTTATCTGCGGAGGGTAATATATTAGGGAGAAATTCAATCAATTCAACGTGAATGTGTCAAGTGGCATGATGTGTAAAGCACTGTGCCATCTTTCTGCAATATGAGGAGGAAAAAAACAGATCTTGAACTCAGAAAGTTTACAGTTTGGTAGTGGAATTCAGATAAACAGAATATGACATCGTTCAAATTCAACCTCCATGTTTTGTCAAGAACTATTAGAAATAACCATAGGATTTGCCAAGGGTCACCTAAGTGGTTATGATGTAAACCTGATGACTATTTGGTTGTTCACCAATCTTTCCTACATCTCCAAGAAAAAAAAAAAAAATCTACTTCTTAGAGTTTTACTAATTCTGTACATGGAAATTAGGAAAAACAAATGACTTCTCTGTCATGGAAAAATTTAAACATTCGTACAGAAGTAGATATAATTGTTTAGTAACCCCCCCCATGTGCCCGTCCACCATCAGCCTGTAGCATGCTATGCCCTAACCACTCCCTCTCACCCCATTATTATTTTGAAGCAAATTGAAGACATCATATAATTTCATCTGTAAATATATGAGTATGTACTTCTAAAAGATGGGCCTCTTTTGTAAAAAGCATAGGCATAATACCATTGCCATTCTTAAAAACTGAACTCTTTTTTTTTTTGCAGTTTTTGGCTGGGGCTGGGTTTGAACTTGCCACCTCCGGCATATGGGGCCAGCACCTACTTTGAGCCACAGCCACTGCTCTGAACTCTATTTTTTTTTTTTTTTTTTTTTTTTTTGGTTGTTTAAGATTAATATAAGAGTACACATGATTAGGTTACATTGTTTGCATTTGTTAGGTAAAGTCCAAGTTGTAGTTGAGCCCAGGAGTTGTCCCGTAAACCCCTACATTGTGCTGTTAGGTGAGAGTTTCACTACAGCCCCTCCACTTCCCTCTCCCTCTCCTTAAATTTGTGTTTTTCTCTTCTGTGAACAGTAGTAATACCACAAACAGCTTAATACCATAACATTTCCAATTGTCTTATAAATGCCATAAACATATTTTTATTTATTTCCTCCTTAAAATCAGGATTCTGGTTGGGTCCTCACCTCTAATTGGTTGACACATTTTAAAACTCTTTTAATGTATTGGTTCCCCCTTTGCATCTCTTTTTTTTTCTTATTATTTTTTGTTTGTCCTCTGGCGTTTTCCACATCCAGTTATTCACATTGAATCCCCATGGTGTGATTCAATATGTTCCACTGTTCCTTTGTATTTTTTGTAGATTTGTAGTTAGATCAAGAAGCTTTATCAAATCCAAGCTAGATTATTTTGGTAAGAATTCCTCACAGATTAGGCTGTGGTCATTCATTTTCCATAGCAAGAAACAGACACATCATGTCTGGTCTCTCTCTCTTTCCTGTAACCATTGATCAGTGCCTCAACCCTTCACTTCCTTGGGGGTTTTATAATGGTAATATTCTAATTCTGTCATTCCTTTTTATTTACTGGCTGGAACACTTCCCTTAAGAGACATATCTCTATATTAGTTCATTTTCTGTTGCTTATAACAGAATACCTGAAAAATGGGTAATTTATAGAGAAAAGGAATTTTTTCTTATAGTTCTGGAGGCTGAGAAGTCCAAGGTTGACAGGTCACATCTGGTGGGGACACTATGGAGTTCCAAGGTGGCTGAGTGTGCTAATGTGATAGCTCAGGTCTCTCTTCTTCTTCTCACAAAGCCACCAGTTCCACTCACATGCTAACACATTAATTCGTTAACTCTTTCATTCATTAACCCATGATCCAATCACCCTGAAGGCACCCACCTTTCAATATTGGTGCAGTGGGGGGTAAGTTTCAATGTGAGTTTGTCTTTTTTTTATTTTAAACATTTTTTTAAATTAAATCATAGCTGCATACATTGATATGGTCATGGGTCATCATACACTAGCTTCACAGACCATTTGACACATTTTCATCACAATAGTTAACATAGCCTTCCTGGCATTTTCCCGATTACCATGCCAAGATATTTACATTCCACATTTACTAAGTTTCACATATACCCTTG
>CAUYPK010031992.1:0-43309 GCA_963574355.1 Loris lydekkerianus | reverse complement strand
GATCCATCGAGCTACTTCCGCGTAGCAACGACTCAGCAAGGCCCGGCCTGAAACTGCCTCTACCTAGATACAGCCAATGTGGTACCATGCCACTGGCCCGACCCTGTCACTCACCTCTTCCCCCGCCTTCTTTCCCTCCCCTTCTCCACAATAAAAAAATAAATAAATTAAAAAATATATATATATAATTCAGCCACTTGATAAATTAGTCTTTAGTTTTTTTTGTTTGGTTGGTTGGTTGTTTGGTTTTTTTAGAGACAAAGTCTCACTTTACTGCCCTCGATAGAGTGCTGTGACATCACAACTCACAGCAACCTCCAGCTCTTGGGCTTAGGTGATTCTCTTGCCTCAGCCTCCTGAGTAGCTGGGACTACAGGCGCCCGCCACAATGCCCAGCTACTTTTTTTTGTTGCAGTTTGGTGGGGGCCGGGTTTGAATCTGCCACCCTCAGTATATGGGGCCGGTACCCTACCCACTGAGTCACCCCTAGCCTTTAGTTTTTATTGATGATATACCAAAAGTAGACATAAACTACATGAGTAATGTCTGGCACAGGGTAGATATTTTCCCATTGCATCTTCGACTTTTACGATGTTGGCATTTCCTTCTGTATTTCATGCAGAGGTATTTCCTGTGCCATTGTGAATCATTCTGCCCTAGGAATAAAACTTTATCACTTAGATTTCATGGAGAATTTTAGATTATAATGTGAGTCAGTGTCCATATGCTTGCCCAAGTACTCTACACATAAAAACTATACCTTGACTACTAAATCTCTTTAAGTATCAAAAGTACCAAGCTATGCCATAGCAATTTATAGTACTAAACAAAAAACATAGCAACCGAGAAAATGATCAGTCTCTTTACATAAACCTTGAGTAACATCATAAATCTCTGCATTATAAATGCACCTCATTGAAGGTGGTAGGGGAGAAAGAGTGTAGCTAAATAACATAGGAAAATGATGTCACTTGACTGAAAACCATAAAACCAAAGCCAAAAAGAACGATATGCAAGCATAGGATGCTAATTAATAATTTTTTTTTCTTATAGGAATGTCATGTAACAATTCACATGTACACCTGAGTTGAAACTGTAAGTGAACAAATAGTAGATAAATAGGATGCAAGAGTCTCACTATCAGAGAAAGAAATTACAAGTCAACAGTGGTAAAATTCGCTGTAAACCTTGTGGACTAGACTGGCGGCAAACAGACTGGTTTGAATTTGTGTTTCATATCAGGCGGGTAGACAGGAGCAGATACATAGTGTGTGTGCTGCACTCCCTAGCTTTACCCACAGAGAGATGGTCTGGAGCCATGACATCCAACCACAGTAAGCACACTCACTACCCAGATCTTGGTTCCTAAATACAAGTTAAAATAAATGGAACTAGGGATCTTTGGAGAAATAGCTACATCTAAGGCTGGTACAGAAAAATATATGATGACCCTGAAGTATCTTGTAATACTAAAAAGTAAAGAAGCACTAACAAGGAAAATAAATAAATAGTGGGCATTTTTGTCAAAAGGACACCAGAGGCAACTTAAATGCCATCCCAAAGACAAAATTTGAAAGTTTGAACAAAATAATGTGTTATTGAGCTATAACCCAAAATATAAAATTAATACCTATAAATCATATTAACACAGATAAATTATCTAAAAAATAAGTAAATGTATGGAAGATATAAATATTACATAAAAATTCCCAATAGCACATGGAGATACTCCCCACTCCAAGAAATGGATCTCAATCCCCAACCCGTCCACCACCACAGACACCTACTTGTTGAACATGAACTAGACTTGGTGACTCACTTCCAAAGAATGGAGTTTGAAAGGGGAAGAACCGTAAACTCACAGTGGAGAAAGCTGGCAGATTTCATCTTACCCAAGTGACTGAGGTGAACCACATCACTAGTGATAACTCATGGCACCATGTCTTTTTGATATGATGTGATGGACAG
Organism: Loris lydekkerianus; assembly: GCA_963574355.1. Lineage (NCBI taxonomy): Eukaryota > Metazoa > Chordata > Mammalia > Primates > Lorisidae > Loris > Loris lydekkerianus. The sequence continues at coordinate 41,341 of CAUYPK010031992.1, read as the reverse complement.
GGCACGCAACCTCTGTAGTATCTATGCCCCCAAACCATAACCCCATACAATAATGTGGGTGCAGACAATTAGGTTACATTGTTTGTGTTTATTAGGTAAGGTCCTTGTTGTAGGTGTGCCTCTCACCTAAGAGGTGTGCCATTTACCACTACATTGTGCCTACTAGGTGAGAGCTCACCAACCACCCTCTCTCCTCCCCTCTGCTGCCTCCCTCTTCTCCTCTGCCCCCAAATCAAATTTAATTGTGTTTTTCTCTCATGTGGGTGCATATTTGTCCACTGGTTACATATTAGTATTGTGTACATTGGATTCTTGCTTTTCAATTCTTGTGATACTTTACTAAATAGAATGTTTTCTAACTCCATCCAGGTGAATACAAAAGATGTAAAGTCTCATTCTTTTTAATGGCTGAATAGTATTCCACGGCATGTACCACAGTTTATTAATCCATTCATGAGTTGATAGACACTTGAGTTGATTCCACCTCTAGGCAATTGTGAGCTGAGCTGCAACAAACATTCTAGTGCAAATGTCCTTATGGTGAATGATGTTTTTTCTTCCAAGTACATACCAAGTAATGGGATTGCAGGATCTGATGGAGGTCTGCTTTCGCTTCTTTGAGGATTCTCCATATGGAAAGAAGTCATTTCTATCTTAACGAATTTATGCTTGATACCTAGTACAGAGCTCAGCCCAGAATCAATGCTCAATGAATAGTTGATTAATGAATAAAGAAATATTGTCAATATAATTTTATTTTTATTGGTATTTAATGCGTATGATCAGATCCCAAATCCTTTGGATACATATTCCTTCCAACCCCATGAAGGATATCTGAGCGTGGCCAGCTAAGCATTCACCAGTCAACAGGGGAGAAGGGGGTAAAGGAAATGGAAAAATGGCCTTAGCATTTAAGTCACCTGGCAGAAGTGGGACAACAGATGAAAAGAAGGCAAAAAGAAGAAGGAGAAGGAAAAGACAACGATGGAGAAAGAAACAGAGGCTAGGAAAAGGTTCATTTTACGGAATGCTAAAAAAAATCCCTTCAAAAATACCGCGTTATATTGTATGCAGATATGATCATTCAGGGTACTCAGATACTGAACGCAAAACCTCAAACTCAGTATTTGGCAAGCTATATAGTGGATATACACTGGAACAGATTGTTTGAAAAGAACTACTTCTGTCAGAGTTGTTTTTAAAATATTTCAATCACCAAAGTTTGTGAGCTTTAGACTGTTAAATACTCATTTCACAGCCTCCTCCCCACCAACACCAGCAACAATAGAAAAAATGAAATGAAATTAAGGGCCTACTCCGACAGGCCACAGAAGGAGAGGTCTGCTTGCGATTTAGCCCCATCTGGTGGTACTTCAGGAAACTGTGTCTAAAGGCTACCCCTGTCCCAATGCGTTTTTGAAACCTCAGGCATAAATGATACTCTTCGTAGGATGTTTAGGCCAAAAGAAACTGGACTGAGAAAAGACCTGGCCAGTGAGTGAACAACTCCTCTTCCTTCTCAGAACAGTGAGGACATAGGAGAGTTTGTGAAGGAGTTTGGGTTCCTTGGACCAACTGCTGCTCTCAGTACAGACGTTTCACAAGACAACTGGTGCTAAATTAAACAAGTCTTCACGGAACTTTCCTCCTCTGCCTCAGCAAACCAAAAGCAAGAAAGCTCAGTATCTATCTTTGGAAACCAGCTAAGGAAAGTCAAGCCACTTAGAAGGACAGAATGATGTTGTTCTACCATATCCATAACCATTGTAATTTTGGAACAAATGACAGTTTACAAAACTATTAAGGAAGACATTTTAGCAAAGATTCACGCTGATCAGTGACATTCAGTTAAAAGATAAAACTGGAATTTGTTTCTCTGATTTTCTTTTTTTACATTCAAAATTATGTGGGGAAATGCATTTTTAACCACCCTTTTGGCAATAAAAATCACTGCAGTTTTTGGGAGTGCCATTTGGAAATGTCTTTAGCCTGACCTTTCAGTGCTAAGTGAAACTTGTATGTAATCCAAAATAGATATTTCTTTCAATCCAATTTAGGTAGTTAACCATAATATGACTCTGTATATCATAATTACTCTTGTATAACTATCAAAATGAGAATTATTCAGACACAACCATATAACTCAATTTCACTAAATTAGATACTTACGGAATTTATAAAAATACTGATATTGGGATCTGTATCAAGGTGGCCTGTAAATTTAAATGTGAATGCAAATGTGAGTCTGCATTCTTTAAGTACTTTAAGTACTATTGCCCAGTGCGTGATTTGCCACACCATCAATATGACATATGTCATAAAGTTTCAGAGCCCTTTTATATATTACAATTTAACTTTAAAATGGAGAATATGTAGCTGAAGTAAATGACAAAGCTTGGGTGAAACAATTGTACTCTTTATGCAAGAAAATAGGTTTCTGAAATAGCACACACAATTCCTCTGTAAATTGTATAATACATATTTTCATATCAAATTATTTAGCCATATGCTTTCTGTTTTGGCTTGATTCCCCATTGATCTATCATAAGTTGACATATAAATGCACTAAGGTATCCATACTTTAAAAGATACCCACCTAATGAATCTTTGCTGAAAAAAAGAATAATTTTAGAATATAAAGATTCATTTTATTCTTATTTCATCAGCTTCATGCATGCACCTAATTTTGTAGAATATTTTAAAGCAAGGCATATCTTTGCTGGAAACGCAAAGTAGCACATCTCCTAACACTCCTTTTCCATTGGATGAAACAATTCCCATAAATTTCTCATCACTGGATTTTATCCTTATGAACACAATTGGACAATCACTTTCATAAAGTGAAACTGATAAAGTTAATTGATGAATGAATCAATTAACTAAGGATTCCTTTTTTTAAAAAATGCATAAAATGGTGTACATGGATCGATGGGCACTTGGGCTTTTTCCGTGACTTAGCAATTATGAATTGGGCTGCAGTAAACATTCTGGTACAAATATCTTTGTTATAATGTGATTTTTGGTCTTCTGGGTATATACCTAGTAGAGGAATTGTAGGATTGAATGACATGGAATATTATGCAGCCTTAAAGAAAGATGGAGACTTTACCTCTTTCATGTTTATATGGATGGAGCTGAAACATATTTTTCTTAGTAAAGTATCTCAAGAATGGAAGAAAAAATATCCCATGTACTCACCCTACTATGAAACTAATTTATAGCTTTCCAATGAAAGCTATAACCCAATTATAACCTAAGAATATAGGGAAGGGGGAGAGGGAGGGAGGAGGATGGGCGAAAGGAGGGGGGTTGGTGGAACTACACCTACGGTGCATCTTACAAGGTACATGTGAAACTTAGTAAATGTAGAATATAAATGTCTAACACAATAACTAAGAAAATGCCAGGAAGGCTATGTTAACCAGTGTGATGAAAATGTGTCAAGTGGTCTATAAAACCAGTGTATGGTGCCCCATGATTGCATTAATGTTCACAGCTATGATTTAATAATAAATAAAAATAAATAAAAACATGCATAAAATTTTTAATTTATACATTGTAGACATTCTGAAAATTTGTCTGTGTGTGTGTGTGTGTGTGTGTGTGTGTGTGTGCGTGGCCACATGTGCACATGTGGCTATTCCCACTAGCTTCCATTTTACAAGGTAGGTATAATTCTCACACCTTTCCTGTTCCCCAAATATGTAATAAAATCCCATTTTCTTCCTCTCACCCTAGGTTCTGCTCGCCTTTCTCTTCATTCATCTGATTGTTTCACTTTCTCTTCCCCATCTCTCTTCTGTTTTCTTTTTCTTTTTTTTCCCTTTTACTGGCATATAGTAAACATTCCAAAAGTGGTATGATTCTCTTACCTCCCTTGTTCCATCTTTCTGTTCCTCTTTATAGCCCTCCATTTTCTCTTACTTAATGACCCCAACATAAAGCTGATTCACCAAGTAAATCTTATGTGTGTGTGTTTATGTGTGTGCATGACTAATTATAATTATTCATTTTTTTAAATAAAAATTATAATGATAGCTCGCTATAGAAGAAAAGATATTGACATTTAGAGGTTATGATTCTGGAGTATTTTAAGTACTTTTAAATTATATACATATAGTCAATTATCATTATTTGTGATAGCCATATTCCAAAGTTGCTGTTAACATTGAATTAGCAAATACTGAACCTTTGCTCCTGGAGAATATTCAGGACATAAGTTCCTGCAGCCTCCGGTCACATGCATTTCATCAACTAACCAACATATAAGTTGTTTACGGTGGTTCTGCTTAAAAACATCTTGGCTAATGCATGCCATTTATGTACTAATGTTGAGCTCACGTTCCAGCACTGTAACTCACGCCTGAAGAGAGCTCAGCGAAAAGATGCCTGTTTTCATGGTATTCTTACACTCAGGAACACTAACCAGAACATTAGCACTCCAGTCACTGCAAAGAGGGAAATTATCAAAAACTGTGCTAAATAGACCTCAAAAGAGACACTTGTTTATAGATATGACAGCTGAAGCAAGGAAGTAGAGTGTAACCTTGTTCAATCCCACCGGGAGTGTGCCTATCTGGCTCCTGCCTCTCACTGCTCTGAGTGTGTCCGTGAATGACCACAAAAGTGCCACAAGTACAGATTTTGAGGTTACAAACAAATGTTAGTGAGTAAGCAAACGCAAAAACACAGAATTGACCAATAATAAGAATCCACTGCACTTTGGTTGCAAACATATAAAATGCTATCATTAATAAAGTACGTTTGAGTATAGAAAATTTAAGATAACATTCCATAGGGAAAATAGAACGAAAATATAAGACCAAGGAGACAAAAGAGTGAGTGAATTTTTCTTGAATAGAAATTATCATCACTCTTTTTTCTCCTTGGTCTTGTAACTATAGGATACATTCAAAAGACCAATGTAATGATATATTGGACACATTTAAAACTTTGTATTTAAAAATATTTAATTTTTTTATGAAAAAATTTGCACATCAACTTTAAAATGCTGAAGGAGTTTAAGGTTATTGAAAATGTTTAGAGGCCAGTGATCAAAGATGAAAAGAGACCTTTGGGCCTGATTTTGAAGCTCAGAATAGTTATGTGATATTGGATAAGCTGATTATATTCCCTATCTCACATTATGGGAACCAAATATTTAGCTAAAGTGATTATTCTTATGACTTAAATAAGATAATGCAAGACAATTCTGCATATCAATTATAAATTAGAATTGTAACTATCATTAATAATAATAATATAATAGCTAGATACTAGAACATTGGCAATTCAAACTTCCCTGGACTCCTACTGGACTGTGAAGGCATTAATAAAACTTACAGAGCTGTCTTTCATCATTATTAAAGAATAACTAGGGGAAATTAATTTTATGTCTCTAAAACATTAACAAAAACCTGAGTAAAAGAATATTTTCTTTCTTTCTTAGCTATAATATTATCAACTAATCAGAACTTTTGAATTATGGCTGCTAATATTAAATAAAATGGGAAAAATTTAACTTACTACAGGCAGTTTGATAGACCAGAATTTTCAAAACATGGTATGCTTGATGGAGATGGGGGTCTTGAATAAAAAGAGTGGTCTTTAATGATTAAAAGAATGAAATTGTCTATAACCAAGAGTTACTCTTAACATATCAGAGGCCTGCTGAGGTTTCCACACCTCCTGCGGAGAGACAGCACCTATGTTTCTCCCCAACACACATTCCTATGAAAAATAATACTTTGTTGGGAAAAGAGTAAGTCTTCTAAAATGTAAATGAAGACAAATCTGTGGCTATTTATAGCAAACAAGCTGATGGCATGTAACTAATAGAATGTTCAGCTCCAGAACATTCTAAGCCAGTTGCTTCTGCAGTCAGGTGAGACAGGGTTAGACACTCCCATCTGGTGCACACAAAATCATCCTCAGCTCCCTGTCCACATTATGCATCTGAACAGCCCTGCAACTGTGACAGATCAGCATGGCCCACAAAACTGATCAAGCTTTTTGCCTGCAGCAGAGAAACTCTCTTGGCCAAAAAACGTAGAAGGGAAGCCCAGCCCAGTAAGGCTTCCAGACACAGAGGGTGGGGGCAGCCCAGCCCAGTGAGGCTGCCAGACACAGAGGGTGGGGGCAGCCCAGCCCAGTGAGGCTGTCAGACATAGTGGGTGGCTGTTGGTAACCCATCTCCTTTGCCTTTGTGCTTCCCTTTTTTTTTTTTTTTTTTTTTTCCTGAAGCCTCCTTAAACTTGTACCTGTTCCCATCACAGTATTGCAATAACTATGCACCGACTTACTAGTTAAACAGCCAGGATCAAGGGAAATACACAACATCTATTAAGGAACTAAGTACTCTTCAGTCAGTTCGCACAGAGCACTTTACTAATGTCATATTTGGGTCAGGTTTAATAAAGAGACAGACTGAACAAGAGCTCTGCCAGAGTTTCCATAGGGTCTGGCAAGCCCATGATTTGCATTTGAAGAATAAGATTTAGTGTTCATAGCTCGTCACAAGTGATACTGCTGCCTTGAGGACCCTGGTATCACAATACTCACCCCCTGGATTCCAGGCCTTATTCTTTTCTACCACACATTCAAGCATGAAGTTAGACTACTTTGACCTGCAGTCTTTTACACATGAGGCTCCAACACTGTACTTAGTAATTTCTTCCTACAGATAAGGAGCTTGTAGCACAAAGAGGAGAACCAGGCTGTGATAACCTCGCCACCGTTCAGTGTTTCTTCCCATGAGACACCCGGCCTCTTCCAACATCATCACGACACAATAGGCCCCAAATAAAGGCTGTGAGAAAGCCACTAAAATACCCAAGGAGCCAAATCATACTAATCTTGTGACTGTTGCGAATTTCAAAGGCACTGACTTAAGAAGTTTTTGCCACTGCTCACTCCGTGCAGATCAAGGCTGGACATGAGCAGCAGTGATGAGAACCAGGACAGTGGTCAGGAGCAACGGTGCCCAGGGCCGAGTTGCAGAGTGTGGCCTGAGGAAAAACGTAGAATGTTCCACACGTCTTAAAATGATCTGGTTTTTAGTGCACGAGAATGACTACCTTCTAGAAATCCAGCTTTTTACACAACAAATATATTTCCCATTTTACAGACACGACAGCTCTTCAACATTGCAGCTGATAATTATGCCTTTTTATTCAACCTCCCTACTTCCTGCTTCATACACAGTAAAATATTCCCACATTTTGTAGCAATTATTTTTATAATTTAGTTAGTAAATCCTTTATTTATCTGGATACCCTTCTCCAAATTCCTTCAAACAACTGTCTTCTATTTAGTAAAACTTTACATTTCTACTGCACAAAAATTCAATAATAATAATGACCTCCTGGAGCCTCTGCAGTGTTCAGTCAATATACAAGATGCTTTGCACAAATTATTTCTGTGATGATTATTTAGTCGCTGTTTTTATATGTAGCGCATGTATTTCTCTGGCTAGTATACACACTGGGATGCTGGGAGCCTATAGAGACCACTCAGTATTTTATTAGATTACAACTATTAAAGAGACTAAATACAAACTCAGTTCTCTTTCACTCCATAGTCATTGCTGGAAAGTGATACAGTTGAGTTGACACCAGCAAACTCTCCCACAAACAGATATTATATGCACATTTCCTTGGTTCAAACATTTTCTTCTTCTACTTTTTAAAGTTTCTGGAATCAGAATGTATCTTCAAATTGGTGTGGATATCAGATGTATCTGTGTTGCTTTGCCTCTCTCTACTCCCCCACAAAAAGTTGTTCTTAAGTGGCTCTTCTTATAGTTGACAGCAAAGTAGAATCAAGGAAAAATGTGACTTACTCTTGACTGGCCCCAGGCCTTACCCCCATCTGCCTTCAGATGAAAGCACATCAGTAATAATGATGACGTGAATGTAAATGTTGCCCCAGTCTCTGGCAATAGCTCAGCCCTCAGGAAAGTGCCCTATAAGTAGGTCCACTCCTGTGTTCACCAGTTCCCTAGAACCAGACACCAATGATGCCCATCTGGATAGAAGAACAACTTAGACCTCCAGGATTCAAACACCTTTGCTAAGAGAGCTGCTGTAGCCCCTGCCTGGAGCTCTCTCTCCAGAGTCTGACCATGAGGCCAGGCCTGGCAGGCAAAGAATTAATTGATCCTTTGTGACCTCCCTACCATGCCTATCTTTAGGAGCTCCTGCAGAAACTTCATCCTGCCCTCATATCCAGTAAATAAACCCATCAAAGAATCATCTCAAAGTTAAATGTTCCACCAAGTAACTGAGGCTCCAAATTAGTCTGAACCCCACCATGTGGTCACTGCCAAGACCCCATCCTTACCATGTCTTACATACATCATCCTGTATGACATATCCCATATATGTTCCCATCATGGAAATCATGTTGTTATCTAACATACACTCACCTGACAAAGCAGAGAAAACAATGATCCTTCTGACTAGAAATGTATGTCAAGTTGGGGGAGACCCAAGGAAGTGTCTAAGAGCCAAACTATCACAATCAGGAAAACACGTAAATATTAAGACAGTGTAGGAAGACCATTTGGGATGGGGCCACGTTATCTTAAATTGTTCCATGTAGCAACGTCTTACAGTCAGCACTTTTAACACGTGTTTGTTTTTCTGGTGTTCATGATAGACAAAGAAAACCAAGCCCCTTCATTAGGTGCAAGGATTGAGCACCGAGGATCAGTGAGACTGTAAGTGTGGACAGTGGAGATGAGGGAGGGGGCAGGGAGGAGCAGTGACAATGGGGACAGTGGAGATGAGGGAGGGGGCATGGAGGAGCAGTGACAATGGGGACAGTGGAGGTGGGGGGCAGAGAGGAGCAGTGACAATGGGGACAGTGGAGGTGGGAGGCAGGGAGAAGCAGTGACAATAGGGACAGTGGAGGTGGGGGGCAGGGAGGACCAGTGACAATGGGGACAGTTGAGGTGGGAGGCAGGGAGGAGCAGTGACAATCGGGACAGTGGAGGTGGGGGGGCAGGGAGGAGCAGTCACAGTGCAGATAGTGGAGGAAAGGGAGAGGCACAGGGAGAATAGTCACAGTGTCAGGTGTGCGTGAGGCACAGGACACAGGGCACATACTTATCTTAAGAACTGTTTAGGAAAAAAGGGACTAAGGTGAAGGGTGAAAACCACTGTACTGGCACCAGCAATCACAAGTAGGTAATATATTACTAGATGACAGTTTTAAACTTACCTTAAAACATCATAATATCTCCCATTTATTGAACACCCTTTGTGTCAATCCTGGCCTGATCCTTTTACATGGATAATTATTAATTAAATAAGTTCATAAACGGAGCTTTACTATCTCCAAGCCAATAATTTAAAAATCCAAAAGTGATGATTTCCAGGGGCTGGAGGGAGAAGGGAATGGGGAGTTGCTGCATGATGAATATAGTTTCCAAGTTTCAATGCAAGATGAAAAAAAATCTGCCGATGGACACTGGTGGTGGCTGCACAACACTGTGAAGGTTCTAACAGGACTGCACTGGAGGGTTACCAGGAGGAGGAGGCTGCGCATCAGGTATATGTCAAGTGCATTTAACCATAATTTTAAAAACTGGGGATCGGGGGAATTCAAAAGAGAACCAAAGAGTGTTATATTTTTCAACAGTAATTCTTTTAAATAAAATACAGAATTTTAAATATTGAATGCTATTAGCATACATATTTCTCTGGCTAGTATACACACTAAATTTTGGTCTACACATGAAAACACAACAACACCACTGAACAGCTCCCAAAGGGATTGCAAGTATACCCACCACCACCAGAGAAGTCAAAAAGAACACGGTCAGCTCTAGGAATCAGTGTGATCTTGAGGATCAAACTATTAACTACTACCCAGGAGATATCAAGGCTCATTTAATCTTGCGGTATTCTTCTATGTGAAAAGAAAAACAAACTGGCCATTGTCTTCTGTATGATAGTAGCCTTTCAGATATATGGGAATCATTCTATACTTCTTGAGTGGGAAATAAAAATCCACACTCTTTAAACTTTTGTCTCAGGGATTATTGTTCAATCCTTTAGCCTTTCTTCCTTTTTCTGAAAGCTAACTAAAAGAGTAGAACTGGAACATTTCTAACACAAAGAAATGTTGGATACCCCAATTACCCTGACTTGATCAATTCACAGCATATGTCTGTACCAAAACATTGCGTGTACCCAGTAAAGCCATACAACTATTTTGTTACCATTGTAATTAAGAGTAAAAATTTTAAAAAAGAAAAAGAAAAGTTGGGGGAAAAAGGCTTTCAAGATTTGAAGCCTCCAAATTGCTTTAGGGAGTAGTCTGTGAAAAGGTTCAGTAAATTTAAAATTACCTGCCAAGGTCAAGGCTGGGTCAAGTTTCCCAATGAACAATTCCTTCACTAGAAGATCTCTGTGTAAAACACAAACAAACTAACATCATCTGCTTAAAAATCCATATTGGTTTCCCATTGCACTTAGGTTAAAATCAAAGGCTTGGTGCCCGTAGCTCAGTGGTTAGGGCATCGGTCACATACACTGGAGCTGACGGGTTCAAACCCAGCTGGGCCTGCTAAACAATAATGACAACTACAACAAAAAAATAGCCGGGCATTGTGGTGGGTGCCTGTAGTCCCAGCTACTTGGGAGACTGAGGAAGAGAATCGCTTAAGCCCAAGAGTTTGAAATTGTTATGAGCTATGACACCACAGCACTCTATTGAGGGCAACAAAGTGAGACTCTGCCTCAAAAAAATAAATAAATAAAATAAAACCAAAGCTCTCCATCTGCAGGTCATGCAGGTTCATGGCCACCCTCCTCCATGGCCTTACCCTCTACCTCCAGCTGCACCCCATCTTGTGCACTATATTCCAGCCACTTCTGACCTCCTGGCTGCCTTAAATATGGAAATTTCATTCACACCTCAGAGCCCCACACCTGGCACACTTTTCCTCAGGCATTTTCATAGCCTCATCACACACCTTATCCAGGTCTCTGCCCAAATACAGTAGAACCTCCATGGTTGATGCTCCTATACTGACTACCTCCCTAAGTGGACCTAACTTTCATAGACCAGACATACACCACATGTAAGTATCAGAACAGTAAGCCAAGTTCCTTATGTTGAACACCTCCACATGTTAACAGTTTGTTACAGTCCTTCAGGTGGTCAACTTATGGAGGCACTACTGTATATCCTTTTGATGGAGGTCTTTTGTCATCACCATACGTTTGGACAACCCCCTTTGCCTTGTTTAGGTTTTTTTGTTGTTGTTTTTGTTTTTTGCAGTTTTTGGCCGGGGCTGGGTTTGAACCCACCACCTCCAGTATATGGGGCCGGTGCTCTAGTCCTTGAGCCACAGGCGCCGCCCTGCCTTGTTTAGTTTTTATAGCCTTCATTCCTATCTGAAATTATGTCACATATTGCTAGACCAAAATCCATCCGTATTTGTGTTTGCACTCCCACGCCCACCCCAAATCTAGTCTTGTCTGTCATGGTGACCATTGTATCTCCAGCTCCAGGACAGTATAGGAAGCATAACCAAAGTTCAAATGCCAGTTAAATGTGTGCATGAGCTCACTGATACTTGTTTACGGCATATGCTACTTTTGAGAGAGCCATCCATGCAAACTTTCACCATAGCAATAACTAAAAAGTCCCGCACAGACCAGGTGCAGAAGAAACAGACCTCTAACCCCAAATTCAAGTAGACTGGGGATTAAATTCTGACTTGTCCAGTTATATGGCCTTGCCACAAGCCGCATAATCTCTTCTAGCCTTGGCTTCCCCTTTATAAAATGTAGATTATAATAAAGGCTTCATAAATCTATTATGAGAATTAAATAAAACATAATCCATGAAAATACAGATGTTTTATAAACGGGGGCTTTTGCTTATTACCCCCAGGTCTACATTAGTACCTGGCAACTGGTAGGCAGTGGATGTTTGCTGAACCCTGAATGAATGATCAATTCAGTAAATATGTCAAGGGCCCAGCAGGACGCCTGCACTGTCTGGGAAGAACGATAACAGGGAGTGCCCCTCTCTGTCTCCTCAAGTCAGTTAGAAAAACCATTGAGATATCTGAAAAAAAAAAATATTCTTGAGGAGGAAGTTTTTCCAAAGACATAATTAAGTTAAAAACGTATGAAAATGACAAATCATCTCAATGAATTCTATACATCCTCAGTAGTGAGGCAAAAAAATCCTCATCCTTTCCTTCCAGGGACTTTATAGGCTTCTTTAGGCATACAGAATATTTTTGTTACATAGGACAAATATAAAAGACTACAACATTAATGTATCTTGGCACATTCCCTGTCTAGACTCACATTACCTTCCTTATCATGCCCTCTATAACTCTCAACTCAAGCTCCATGGCTGGTCAGACCAGCACCATGGCCTTAAACTTCATCTCAAAGATCCCTGTAGCGGGGAGGGCCTGAAACCAAGGCCAAGCACAGAGGGACCTCTCCACTGGGAGAACAATAAAGAAGGGTGGTTTTTAGCATGTCCTTATAAGGACATATGGGAAGGGGTTGGAATGGCCATAGAATAATTTAATGCCCTTAGAAATGAAGGCCAAGAAATGTTTATAACTTGCTCCTGAGTACAATGCTTTGTGCAGACAAAAACACTTGCTCAGAAAAGGGCTTCCCAATTCCTCACTGTCGTTCTTGAGTGTCCATTATTCAATAATGTGTCACAAAATCCGCAATGAAGGTGCTCTTTGATAAAAGGCTCTGATATCAAGAAGGCTAAAGATTAAATTAAAAATTAACTCTTCATTTCTAAGGGAATTAAATTATTTTATAGCCTTTAGAAGGCTAAAGATTAAATAATTTAATGCCCTTGGAAATGTTAACAATCTAAGAACATAACAAATCATCTAGAGTTTTTTAAAATAATCTGCACATGAGTGTGGAAAGGTAGCATAGGAGAATAATTTGCTAATAAGCAATAATGTAATGCTATTATGGAAATTGAACATTGTCCCTTGAACAGTAGGCAGTAGGGTTTATGACTGCAAGCATAGTTTTAGTTTTTCAGAATTTTCTTCCTCCGTGGCGCTTTAACCATTTTAATCCTTATCCCCTTCCCTTTTTACATGTATTTCTGCATAGGAAGAAAAGAAGGCTGTGCTCTTTAGAGAAAGTACTTCATGATAATGATTTAGAAGAAGTAGAAAAGTATTTAACCACACACACATTTAGTGTGACTCAAATGGATGCCAAGCCCAGTTCCGTCTGAAGTGCACACGCCATCTGCCTCAGAGAGGCGATGGGATCCATCATCCTTCTTAGGATGAGAATGGACAGGCCACACAGCATGGTGGATCTGGCAGCTTTGAGGCAATTTTGTCATTAAATAAATGCTCATTCTTTTAAAAAATTATTATAAAAGCAATACTAACACAAAATTAGTACAAAGCAAATAAAAGAGAGGAGGTCCTGACCATGTGTATACAGAATTTCATGCGTGATCACAGCAGAATACACTTTACATTTTTAAAATGAAATATGTAATAAACCATTTTCCAGTGGCATTAATAACTTTCATATTTGGTTATCACATGTGATTCCACTGAAAACATAAACCATAATTTATGTCACACCCCTCCACCAATGGACAACTAAAATTGTTCCCATTGTGCCCTTCCTTTGACTAGTGTGTGAATACAACTTTTAAAACTTTTCTGTGAATTCTTTTCCTTACAAATGTTCATATTCATTTTAAATCATTCATTCGTTTGTTCAAGAAATGTTTATAACTTGCTCCTGAGTTCAATTCGTTGTGCAGATAAAAACACTTGCTCAGAAAAGGGCTTCCTGATTCCTCACTGTCATTCTTGAGTGTCCATTGTTATTCGATAATGTGTCACAAAATCCACAATGAAGGTGCTCTTTGATAAAAGGCTCTGATATCAAGAAGGCTAGGGCAGCGCCTGTGGCTCAGTGAGCAGGGCGCCGGCCCCATATATTGATGGTGGTGGGTTCAAACCCAGCCCCGGCCAAACTGCAACAACAACAAAAAAATAGCTGGGCATTGTGGTGGGCACCTGTAGCCCCAGCTACTACTCTGGAGGCTGAGGCAAGAGAATCGCCTAAGCCCAGGAGTTGGAGGTTGCTGTGAGCTGTGATGTCATACCACTCTACCGAGGGTGATAAAGTGAGACTCTATCTCTAAAAAAAAAAAAAAGAAAAAGAAGAAGAAGGTGGCAGCTAACGATTAAGCTTACTCTCTGTCCACGAGTTTTCCTCTGCCTTAGTTTGCTCAGGCTGCCATAAACAAAAACAAAACCAAAAACAACCACTTTCAGGGTGGCTGAAACACAAGGAATTTATTTTCACAGTTCTGGAGGCTGGGAAGTCTAATTAGGATCAAGATTTCAACAGATTTGGTTTTGGCGAGGGCTTTGTTGCCCGTAACCTTCTTCATATCCCCTCTCGGGTCCTTTCCTCTGGGTCCCGGGGCCGGATGCTGACTGGTGCTTCTTCCTGTACAGACTGTACAGGACTCACTAACAGGACTGAGGCCCTACTCTATGATCTCATTCTTTTCTCTTTTAAAAAAATTTCAGAATATTATGAGAATACAAACAATTAGGTTACAATATTTGCATTTGTTAGGTAATGTCCCTGTTGTAGTTGTGCCCCTCACCCAGGAGGTGAGAGTACACTGACCCCCCGTCCCCCTCTGCTCCCCTCCCTCTCTCCTCTCCTCTCCCATCCCCCCAACTTGAATTAAATTGAGTTTTTCTCTTATGTGGGTGAGTTCATCTACTGGCTTCACGTTAGTGTTGAATACATTGGATACTTGATTTTCTAATCTTGTGATACTTAACTAAACAAAATGTTCTCTAACGCTGTCCAGGTTAGTACAAGAGATATAAACTCTCCTTCTTTTTATGGCTGAACAGTATTCCATGGTATACATACACCACAGTTCAGGGGTTGATGGGCACTTAAGTTGATTCCATATTTGGATGATTGTGAATTAAGCCACGATAAAGATTCTTGTACAAGTGTCCTTATGATAAAATGATTTTTTTTTCCTTCTGGGTAGAAGCCTAGTAATGGAATTTCAGTATTAAAAATAAGGTCTATTCTGAGTTCTTTGGGGATTTGAGTATCTATGGATACTTCTTTCCATAGGTGCTGTATTACTTTGTGATCCCTCCAACAGTGTAGAAGTGTTCCCCTCTCTCCATAGCCATGTCAACTTCTGTAGCTATGGGACTTTGGGATGTGGTCCGTTCTCAGTGGGGCTAGGTGATTTCTCAAGGTGGTTTCCATTTGCATTTCTCTAATAATTAGGGATGATGACTATTTTTTCACGTGTTTGCTGGCCATTCATCTGTCTTCTTCAGAGAAAGTTCTGTTCATATCTCTTGCCCAGTGATAGGATTGTTTGCTCTTCTTTGTTGATTAATTTGAGTTCCCTGTAGATTCTAGTTATCAATCCTTTGTTATGCAGTTACAAATTGTATGACCTCATTTAAGCTTAATTACTTCCTTAAAGGCCCGTCTCCAAATACAGCCATAGTAGGAGCAAGTTTTCATTTTGCCCATGACATTCCACCCATATGCAAGACATTTATATCATGTTACACAGAATTATGACCATGCTATTGCCTTCATATGGAGACTAAGTATAATTTAGGAAGATGTATATGGGTGCCGAGTTGATAAGGGATGGACTCTTGAGGGATAATTTTATGTTTCAGCTTGACTAGGCCATCAGGTGCCTGGATATTGAGTCACACATTATTCTGGGTGTTTCTGTGAGGGGAGGGTGATTTTGGATGAGTTTAACATTTACATTGATGGAGAAAGTAAAGTGGAGTGCCCTCCTGATACAGCGAGCTTAATCTCACCAGTCGAAACTCTGAGTAGAACAAAAGGTTGACCCTCCCCTGAATAAAAGAGAATTCCTTTAGCCTCACTGTTTTTAAGCTGGGACATCATTTTTTCCTGCTTTCTTACTTTACCTGAAACATCGTCTCTTTCTCCGTCTTGAACCTGTAGCCTTTGGATGAGAACTGTGCCATGAGCTCTCCTGAGTCCCCGACTTGCTGACTACAGATCATGGGGCTTGTCAGCCTCCATAATAGCTTGAGCCAAACCTTTGTAATAATCTCAATCTCTCTCTCTCTCTTCTCTGGAAAACCCTGACTGATCTGACTGATGTACCCTTATAACCCATTCTTCACTATGTGCTTTAAAGTCGGCGCGGTGGCTCACTCCTGTAATCTCAGCACCTGAGAGGCCCGGGGCGGGTGAACTATCTGAGCTCACAGGTTCAAAACCAGCCTTAGCCTGAGTGAGACCTCATCTCTAAAAATAGCTGGGGTTTGTGACGAGCACCTATAGTACCAGCTACTCGGGAGAGAAATAAGGCAAGAGAGTCACTGAAGCCCAGGAGTTTGAGGTTGCTGTGAGTGGCACTCTACCAACGGCGACATAGTAAGACTCTGTCTTGAAAAAAAAAAAGGTTTTAAAACAGATATAAATATCTTCAAACTTCAAGTAAAATGTACCTTATTTAAGAAGCAGTGTGTTAGTAACTGAGATAAGAATAAAATACCATGGTTTGGGGGTCGATAAAATTATAGATGTATAAATGTTGACCTCTGAAGCAGAACCATGGTGGATTTTTCAGAAAGTGAGAGAACTCCGTGCAATTTCAGCTCATCCACTTATTTTTCTCATAGCAGGAACCTCAAGTCACATGAAATAAAGTTTCATTACCAGAAGCAACTTCCTTAATATTCTAAGATAAATCTCAGCTCTGGGGGCGTGCAAAGCAACAAATAAATAGACTAAACCCTGGTGTTTTCTTCCTTTAGGTGCAAATCCCAAGGGTGCATTCCCTCTCACTATCTCAGTGTAACATCAAAGACCAAAAATGATGTATCTATGTCTAACTATACAGACAGACACAGATGTGCATGTGTGCATGTGTGTGTGTGTGTGTGAGACAGAGAGAGAACAGTAACTATGGAAACATTAATTAGGAGAATTTCTTTAAATATCCTTACCAAGAAAAAGATGAATATTAAATGTTCTACATGTTAGCATGAAAGCACCAAAGCAGCTTTCACAAACACAAGGACCAACTTCTTAAAACCAAAGACAGAGGTGGTTTTAAAGATCATGTCCTTTTCCAGTAACTTCCTGCCAGGAAAGTCAACACCAAGTGACTAGGTCTAGATCACCTGATCCCTTGGACATATAAGCCAAGAAAAACAAAAAGTTTAAAGATGTTAGCAAATAAAAATTATTTTAAGGGAAAAGCCATTAGGACAAGTCAAAGGATCACAGTGAAATTGAGAGCAAAAAAGTTGAGGCAAAGCTGCTTCTTTTGAAAATGCCCTGCACATTCGTAAAAAGAGACGGGTCACAGTGGCTTCTGAAGCATCACCCAGGACACCTTGCAGAAGGTCACAGTGGCCTCTGAAGCATCACCCACAAACACTTTGCAGAATGTGCAGAGATAGGTCACCAGTGGCCTCTGAAGAATCACTCACAGATACCTTGCAAAAGGTGTCATATAATTTTTAAGATCACTCTCTGCTGTGATTTGGATATGCTTTGCTTGCTCCCATCAAACCTCACATTGAAACTTGATTCCCCAATATGGCAGTGATAGGAGGGGGGGCCTAGCAGGAGGCGGTTGGGGGCTGGGGGCAGATCCCTTATAAATGGCTTGGTGCTGCTCCAGAGTTAAGAGTGAGTTCTTGCTCTGGCAAGACAGGAATTAGTTTTCTCAGGAATGGATTCATTCCCACAAAAGTGAGTTATTCTAAAGCTAGGGTGCTCACTGTCACATTGACTTCTGCCATGTTGTGACACAGCATGAAAGCCATCACCAGCAGCTGAGCAGGTGCCAGTACCAGCTCCTCGTGCAGCCTGCAGAACCAGAGGCAAACTTCACCTCTGTATACAATGGACTACAACATCCTCTGGACTCAGAGAACATCCCATCACTCATTCTTTTATTGAAAAACAAATCTATTTATTTAACAAATATTTATTAAACATTGTTTTTCTTTCTTCCTTTCCACATCCCAAACTCCAAAGCCTCACATCACCAGCACCCCAGCACAACCTTCTAATCTCACAGCAATATTTAAAAATATTTTTTATAGGATTCCATCCAGATTTGCTCCTCCTAAACTCTCTAAGTCCCAAACATGAGCTCCAACATCTCTTGCCCAACACACACTCAGAGGCTCCCAGCCCTACAGCTCGGTTAATATCTCATTAAAGGCAAGTGAACTGATAATTACAACTAAAACTTTACACATAGGAGAGCACATGAATTCATAAATATTAATTAGAAGATTAGGAGATATTTTGAAAAAGAGATGGTAGAAAATACCACCCACCTACTACCCACATATTCTGTCACACACAAATATACACACACCCATGTTAGAATAATAGAGATTAGACCCCTAGGGAATAACTTGGAAAAGTGTTTTACTTTTAAAATGTGGCCAAACTTATTACTTATTTAACAAATCAGTGCGGTACCTGCAAGGGGAGTGTGGAAGAAAACAGAGCCCCCAAGAATGGAAGAAAAAGTACCCAATGTACTCACCCCTACTATGAAACTAATTTAGGACCTTCACATAAAAGCTATAACCCAGTTACAACCTAAGAATAGGGGAAAGGGGGAAAGGGAGGGGAGGGAGGGGGGAGGTGGGTAGAGGGAGGGGGATTGATGAGATTACACCTGTGGTGCATCTTACAAGGGTATATGTAAAACTTGGTAAATGTGGAATGTAAATGTCTTAGCAAAATAACTGGGGAAATGCCAGGAAGGCTATGTTAACTAGTGTGATGAAAATGTGTCAAACAATCTATGAACCAAGTGTATGGTGCCCCATGATCATATTACTGTACACAGCTATGATTTAATAAAAAAAAGAAAAGAAAAGAAAACACAGCCCCCCTTGGCAATATGAGAAAGATTTGAATATTCCATTTTATCTAAATGTCTAACTAAAAGGAAAAACTGAGTTACAACTTCATCACTTCAATATAACACAGTCATCATCATGATTGTTTAAAGGAGAGCGGTAGGAAGTATTGTCTTGTCTACACAACTTTACAGAAAGGTTTGGATTAATTTTATCATAGACTACAACATTGGAAACCATTCGTTTTTCTCCCTTTTCTGTTAATGAAAATATTTCAGGTAGAACTCTAATTCACTGCTCATACTTAACCAATCACAAAGATGAAAAAGGGACAGTGAGTTTTCTTTTGGCTTTGCTTGCCTCTGTCTTTGGCTGTGTATCAAATGCATTCAAGCTCTCAATTTTGCCATCATAATTCTTTAATAATGTGGCTTGTAGTATTGATTTCAGTAAACAGACCCTAGAGAGCCTAATAGATTTGAGGGATTTTAGGAACAGTAAATAGGCCCATTTGGTCATGTCCTGCAGAGTAATTAGTGTCTAAGTCAATTTCCTCCGCCTTTGCACATGTAGCATCTACTCTGTGGCTAACGCAGGCTTTGAGCAGAGGTAGAATGGGCTGATTAAGAGCTCAGGCTCTGGAGCCCCACCACCAAAGTGGAAAACTGACTCCACCTGTGACTGGTGACTTGGGACCTCTTCATTCCTTTACTCAAAAATATTAATAAATAATTCAAAATATTTATTGAATGCTGACAATCTGCTAGATGTTATTTTAAGTGCTTATGATGCAAAAAAAATAACAAAGCTAAGTCCCTGCCCTTCTGCAGTTTATTCTAACAGGAAGAGAGAGACAAGGAGAGAGAGAAGTGGGTGAGAGAGAGAAGAGGAGAGAGAATGAGAAAGAGTTATCGTAAAAAAAGTAAACATGGTATGTTAGAATATTTTACGTGTATTGGGGGATCAGATACAGAGTAGAGTGGAAGGATTATAAAGTGAGGGGTTGTCATTTTAAATAAGGTCGTGGTAACGTGAAGTGGGTAAGAAATTTAGCTGCACCATGTCTGTAGAGTTCAAGGAACATCACGGAAGCCCCCTTGGCTAGAATCGTCTAAGCTGAGGGCAAATAATAGGAAGGAAGTCAATTAGGAAGAGGGGCAGGGTAAGGGTGCAGATTCTAAGGTCCTTAGAGGAGGCCATAAGAGTTATACTCTGGGTAATACTAGGAGGGGACTGTATAGATTTCAGCAGGGGAGTGACATAATCTGACTAATATTGAAAAGAATCATTCTGATTTCTGTGTTAAAAATAGACCGGAGACCAGTCACAATGGCTCACACCTGTAATCCTAGTACTTTGGAAAGCCAAGGTGGGAGGATCACTGGAGCTCAGTACTTTGAGCAATACCCCCTCTCTAACAAAAAATAGAAAAATTAACTAGACATGGTGGCATCAGCTAGAGTCCCAGGTATTCGGAAATCTGAGGCAGGGGATGGCTTGAACCCAGGAGTTGGAGATTGCAGTGAGCTATGATGAAATTATGGCCCTCTAATCCGGGTGACAGAGAGAGACCCTGTCTCAAAAAAAAAAAAAAATTAGTTTGGAGTGGGTGTGCGGAAGAGTGACAACAAAGAGATCTGTTAGAAAACTATTTCAAAAACCCAGAGAAATACAATGCTGTTTACACTAGGGACAGTGAGATATAATCTGATTCCAAATGCATTTTCAAGGTAAAATCAAAAAGATTCCCTGGTAGATTAGATGTGGGAATTGAGAAGAAGAAAAAAGTGAACGTGACAAGGACAGAATTGGATATATCTGTGTAGAGTTTGGAGAAGTGGAGACCAGAGATACACACTTGGAAAACACAGTCATCAAGACAGCTCCGAAGGAGACCATAGAAACATAAAGAGGACCGAAGCCTGAGCCATGCGATGCTCCAACTTCAAGAGGTTAGGGAGGAGGCGGAGTCCACAAAAGGAGGCTGCAGTAAAGCCCAGTGAGGCCGGAGGATAAGCCAGGAGCGTGGGGAATCCTGGAAGTCAGGAACGTGAAGGGAAAAGAGTGAGTCATTCCAACTGTTGATGACAATTGCATTAAAATAAGAAATAGAATTAACTACTAATAAATTAACTTCAATTTAGCAACATGAAGGTTATTTGTGACCTTCCAAGGATAATTTAAGTGAAGTAGTAGAGGTAAAAGTCTAATTAGAATTAATTTAAGAGTGAAAGAGCTTCCCTCTGTCCCTCCCTGCGCTCTGCTTTCTGCTTTCTCATCTCTTCCCCCACTCTCTTCCTTCTCTCTTAACATAAAATAAATTTATACTTTTGTATCCTTAAAAAAAAAAGAACAAAAGAGAATAATTGGGGACTGTGGAAATGGTAAATGTAAACAGTTATTGTAAAGAGCTTCTGGAAAAAAAGTTAAAAAGAAATAGGGCCTGCAGGACGAGTTTTCCAGGCTTCTTTTCTTTTCTGTGTTTTTGCAAAGGGAGAGGTGGCAATGTGTGTGTTGCTAAAAGAGCAACAATATACAATGTAGGAAAGAAGGGGAGACGCTGCAGTAATATCCCTGAGCAGGTGGAGAAGGATGTGAGAGGCGAACGGCTGATAACCAGCAAGACTGATTTAAATCAGACTACGGAAACAGGTATCTTGTAGTAACAAGGGAGAAAACAGACAACGAGAATGCAGTTGTTGGCAGGTGGTTAAATGTGGGAGCCACAGTCTTGTCTGAGTGTTACAATTTTTTCTTTAGTGCAGTAAAAAAGGTCATCAGAAGGGTTTATGGAAGGTGATGTTGGGGGTCCAACCTGTGCCCTACAGGCTGCAGGTGAGTGACTGGAGGCTTGTTTTACTTATCTCTTGTGTCAGATATCACCAAAAATATGCATAGATCTTCTTTTGCTCATCAGCTTTCATTAGTGATTGTGTGTTTAGTGTGTGGTGCAAGACAACTCCTCTTCCAATGTGTGGCAGAGAAACAGAGAAAGGTTGGACGCGCTGGGAGGGCGTGAGAATGACTATGCTGGGAAATATAGTAGGAGGGTCAGGCCGTGTTGAAGGAACACATGAATTCCATAAACGTGGGTTTAAAAAGGACATCAAACTCAAATTAAACAATAAGAAAAAGTGCAAACAACCCCCTCAATAAGTGGGCAAAAGATTTGAACAGAAACTTCTCTGAGGATGACAAATTGCCAACAAACACATGAAAAGATGCTCATCTTTAATCATCAGAGAAATGCAAATCAAAACCAGTCTAAGGTATCACCTAACTCCAGCAAGACTATCCCACATCACAAAGTCCCCAAACACCAGGTGCTGGCGTGGATGTGAAGAGAAGGCAACACTTCAACACTGCTGGTGGGACTGCAAACTAATGCAGCCTTTTTGGAGAGAAGTAGGGACAATCCTCAAAGATCTAAAAATAGACCTTCCATTTGACCCTGCAACCCCATTACTAGATATTTACCCAGAAGAACAAAAATAATTTTACCTCAAATACATTTGCACCAGAATGTTTATTATGACTCAATTCATAATTGCCAAGTTGTGGAAGCACAAAGTGCCCATTGACCCATGAATGGA
Source organism: Loris lydekkerianus (assembly GCA_963574355.1). Taxonomy (NCBI): domain Eukaryota; kingdom Metazoa; phylum Chordata; class Mammalia; order Primates; family Lorisidae; genus Loris; species Loris lydekkerianus. The sequence continues at coordinate 18,820 of CAUYPK010031992.1, read as the reverse complement.
TCAACAAACTGTGGTATATGTACACCATGAAATATTACACAGCCATTAAAAATGAAGACTTTACATCTTTTGCTTTTACCTGGATGGTGCTGAAATACATTCTTCTTAGTAAAGTATCACAAGAATGGAAAAATAAATATCCAATGTAGTCCTTACTAATATGAAATCAATATATAAACAATTACATGCTCATAAGAACAATAAAACACAAATATAGTCTAGTGTGGGGGTATAGGGAGACAGGAAAGGGATGGCTGGAGGATTGTTAAAAGGTGGGACAGCAGGTGCAGGATCTCACCTAATGTGCACATTGTGAGGGTGGATAACACGCCCCTGGGTGGGGAGCTCTTTTACAACTGGAACGTTACCCTGAAGTGAGAACAAAGAAACCGAAAAATGTGTACTCTCATATTAATTTGAAATAAAAACAAATTTAAAGAATATTAAAAATAAAGTAAATTCTGGAAAAAATAATAAGGAGAAGATCAAAAGAGACAAAGAGTAGAGAAGGGACTGGTTATAATAATTGACCACAAAATGTAAGGTGGGTAAAGAGATGAGAGAGAGACAGCAAGCAAGTGAAGAGTGAGGTCAATCAACGGAGGACAGTCCTCGTGGGACCGACCGGGTTTGAGTCCGGGTCAGCGCTAAGAGCAGGGAGGTGGGAGAGGCTCCAGATCACGTGCACGGGAACCGGCTGTGCAGGTGGGGGGGGGGCCCAACACCGTCAGAGGAGACGACTTCAAGGAATGAAGAGCACAGTGTTAAAAGGACCAAGTATATTTTAAAAAACAAGAAATATGACAGGACTAATATTAGAGGGTTCTATTTAGGAAGAAGCTAAAATGACAGGAAAATAAAGGGAATTGCTTTAGGAATTTGAAGATAAAAGAAACAGTAAGTGGTAATGGGTAATATCATGTAATAGCATCAGAGTCAAAGACGGAAATGTTTAGAAAAGAATAATTTGAATGTTTTTAGTATAAAGAAATGACAAATATTTAAGGTGCTACATATCCTAAGTATACGGATTTGATCTTTATAAATTACACAAATGAGACGGCACAGTGGTTCACCCCTATAATCCTACCACTTTGGGAGACCGAGACAGGTGGATTCTTGAACTCAGGAGTTCAAAACTAGCCTGAAGAAGAATAAGACCCCATCTCTACTAAAAAAAAAAAAAAAAAAGGAAAGTAGAAAACCTAGCCAGGCATTGTGGAAGGTACCTGTAGTCCCTGCTACTCAGGAGGCTGAGGCAGGAGGATTGCTTGAGGCCAGAGTTTGAGGTTACTGTGAGGTATGACGCCCTGGCACTCTACACAAGGTGATAGAGTAGGAGTCTGTCTCAAAAATAAATAAACTGGATGTATTCAGTTATCACATGTACCCCAAAGCTATATGCTCCTATTATGCATCAACTAAATTTGTTTTTTTGTTTGTTTGTTTTAAGAAATAAAAGAGGGAGAGTGATCTGGAAACATCAACCAAGAGCAAAGAGGAATCCCACCCGTCTCTAGGCCTGGCAGGGTTATGGGCACACAAACGATCCCCACTAAGGACACCCGCAGGAAAGACACGTCCTGTGGGAAGGGCCATTCCACTCCAGAAAGGAGAGGAGGCAGTCAGGGAAATAGTTGAGATACAGAAAATTTTGCAGATAATCGACTGTGATTTTCACAGGGCATGATGAAAGGATTTCAGAAGGTGAGGAGGAAGGAAAGATGACATACTAGAAGATGTGCAGATGTTTACAAGAATTAGAGCATGGGGCACATGGGAGGAATAAGGGAATCAGGATCCTAGTGATGATGATGATGATTGCAATGACATTCCACTGAGTGAAAGCAGATAGTGTTGTGAAGATGCTGTGGGCGCTGGAGATGGGGAATAAGGCAATAAGTTTGTACGTACCATTCAAATTTAATCCATTGGATCTGGCTTCCACCCCGACACCCCACTGAGGCTTTCCCATAATGTCACCAGATCCAATGAGCATGTCCCAGTCCCCACCTTACTTGGCTCTCATCAACATTTAATCGACTTCCCTCCCCCCTTTTTAAAGAATCTTCTCCCTTTGCTTCCACAGTGCTACTCACTCTGGTTTCCTCCTGTCTTTCTTGCCACCCCATTATCTCTTTGCCACCTAACTGCCCCATAACTTGTCTCCCCATATCTACTTTTGTTTTCCCCAAAATGTACCAAATCAGTACCAAAAATGAACTTTTTTAAATAGAAGTCAAACCATATCTCTCCCTTGCTTGAAACTACTGAAAATAATCATTCCAGATGAAAAAGGATCCATTATTCTGAGGTTGTGATCCAGGCTTCTTACCATGGCCTAGGTCTTGGACCCTGCAAGATGTTGGCATTTTCTAGAACTCTTTATCATTCGTCTCTGCTACTAAACAACATCCTCCCTGCATTCTTTCAGTCTCTCAAACACAGGCATGCCATAGTATTAGTGCCTCAGGGCCTTTGCACCTGCTCTGCCTCTGCAGGGATATTCTTCCCCTGACCCTATATGGCTAATACCCATAGGGTCATGGCCTATATGTCACTTTCTCATACAATCTTTTCTTAGTACTATAACTAAAGATACTCCCTCATTCCTAATTATTATCTCAGGTCCTGATTTGTTCCTTCATAATATCCTATAATTCTTTTGTTTATTTTTTCTTTTACATATTTGGGGGACAGGGTGGAGCTGGCTTTCACCTCCACTAGAACATACCTCCTACCAGACAGGGAAACATATTTTCTTTGTTTACCTTGTGTTTATCTCCAGTGCCTAGCACACAGTAGGTGTTTAATAAACAGTGTGACCATATAATTAATTATCCAAACAGGAGCACTTTTAAGAAAGAAAGGGTGAAAACACATTATAACAAAGATATATGTACCAGAACATTTATTGCCGCCCAATTCATAATTGCTAAGTCATGGAAGAAGCCCAAGTGCCCATCGACCCATGAATGGATTAATAAATTGTGGTATATGTATACCATGGAATACTATGCAGCCTTAAAGAAAGATGGAGACTTTACCTCTTACATGTTACATGGATGGAGCTGGAACATATTCTTCTTAGCAAAGTATCTCAAGAATGGAAGAAAAATTATCCAATGCACTCAGTCTTACTTTGAAAGCTATAACCCAATTATAGTCCAAGAAGAAGGGAAAAGGGGAGAGGGTGGGGAGAGGAGAGGGAGGATGAGTGGAGGGAGGGTAATTGGTGGTACCACACCTACGGTGCATCTTACAAGGATACGTGTGAAATTTACTAGGTGTAGAATATAAATGTCTTAACACAATAACTAAGAAAATGCCATGAAGGCTATGTTAACTAGTTTGATGAAAATATTTCAGATTGTGTATAAACTAGCACATTGTACTCCATGATTGCATTAATGTACACAGCTATGATTTAATTTTTTTAAAAAGGTGATATTAATAATTCTTCCAGGACAAAAAGTATGAACAGGAAGAGTCCCAGCTAAACTTAAAGATATAGTCACCTTATCAAAAAACATGTATAAATACATGAATGACCATTGATGGTGGAAAACATAACAATTTCATTAGGGAAAAGAGCTCAAAATAGACAAATACTAATTTGTTTTTAAAAGTAGTTTTCTGATCTCTTTCCTCCTTCCCTTTATGCTATTTCTCATCATTAGTGTTCATAAACAAGTATAGCAAGACTCCAATTTATCTTTTGGGTTGACCTTCAAATGTAATTCAGCCAGCTAATCTATAGGGCCTGTCTCACACTATAATTCCTCTGCTCCATTCTAATCACTGCCTCTTCACTGTACTTCACCAAAAATAATACCATGAAAACTCTCCTCAGGAAAATATTTCTAACTTAGAATAGGGCTTTGTCAAGGCTGAATTTAGAACTGCTGTTAAATATGTTGCAAATTTCCCTCTAAGCTGTGATAACTAAATTAATGAGAATCAATTTTATTTCCTACTGCTTGGCCAGAATAGATTACAAATAAGTAAGAATTTAGTCACACATCTGCCACAATCAATCTTATTAAATAATTCAGCCTTCCACAATACCCTGGAGCTCTATCCATGTATCAATGCTAGTGTACAAATGCATGTATGCACACACACACTGACTAACGGTGGCCAACAGGAGTGTAATTAAGTCTTGACACTCAAGGACATCCACACCTCAAAGAGAAAAGCATATTTCTGTGTGAATTCTTAGGACAATAGCATGAGTAGGATGAAGCTCAGTTCAAACCAAGCTCAAAAAGTAACTATAGGATTATTTAACCAGTTTCCTCAGTTGCTTATCTTTCTATATGATTCATTGATATTAAATTTGTGGGGTTTTGTGGGGATCAAGTAGGAATCAAATAGCAAATCTTATTACCGAAAGAGTAGCATGTATCAAGTGTTCAGTAAAAGTTAGCTTCTTTGATACTTTATCTCCCTACCTCCACCCTGTCCAGGAGACCAGCATGCCTTTCCACAGAGTAACATGGTAGCTTTGGGTTGGGGAGGAGAGTTTAAGGAAAAAGGAGCTGCAGATGGGGTGGATAAGGAGAGCAGCAATCACAATGACCGTCGCTCTCCGTGTGAATCCACGCTGTCTATGGTGCTGCTCCTGCTCTCCCTGCACCCTGGCTGCTGCATCTTCCCTGAACAGCTGCAGCTTCCAGATGTGTTGATGTTCTAGGGATAGGGTGTAGTTTTCCATTTTCTACTTGACCCTTAGAAATACTTTACAGTTTTTTATTACAAAGTACCATACACGAAAGAAACTCTTCCTTCATCTTGAGTAGGTATGAATGACTGATTTGCCTGAGAACCGAACAGCACTGTGTAAGGTGGGGTGTGGGTCTGGATGGCGTGCAGAGGGCAAACGTCTGTCGGCAGCACCTGGAAATGCCATAAGCTAGAACTTGAAGGTTATTTTTAACACCATGTGATATCCACAATATCAAACTAGACACATCAGCAAGTCTTAGTTTATGGCATTCTCTGGAGCTTACAGGCTGGGGACAGCATTAACTCTTCCTTCCCCCCTAACCACTTCATTTGAAAATGTCACTCCCACTGTTTGAGTTCCTCCATCAGTCAAATATATGTGTACATATATATCTCCATCCTCAGTAAATAAGACTGCCAGTAGATCCCTCTATTCTTCTAGAACTCTTGAGGTGGCTCTCAGATTAGAATTCACCTGGTAGGATTCTTACTATACCAAACATCAGCTATAAAACTTATTTATTTATTTAGAGACAGAGTCTCACTTTATTGTCCTCCGTAGAGTGCTATAGCATCACAGCTCACAGCAACCTCCAACTCCTGGGCTTAAGCGATTCTCTTGCCTCAGCCTCCTGAGTAGATGGGACTACAGGCACCTGCCACAATGCCCGGCTATTTTTTGGTTGCAGTTTGGCTGAGGCCGGGTTCAAACACGCCAACCTTGGTATATGGGGCCGGCGCCTACCCACTGAGCCACAGGCGCTGCACAGCTGTAAAACTTTTAAACTCCACAAGGAAAACAATGCTAAAACTTGAATCATGGTCAAATGTACCTGAAAATCCTTCTGATTTTTTTTTATTTTGTGTGTGTGTGTGTGTGTGTGTGTACAAAATACAAATGTAACTAGTAATCAGTGTTTGAAGTTTCTGTTTCTAATAAAGCTCCAATTCAATATATTTTAGTACTTGTTCTTTTCTTCAGAAATACTAAATGAAGCATTGCAAATTCAGCTTTACACACAATAATTTTTTTCTTATTCATTTATTTTTTTATTTTCACATATACATGTGTTCACAATGATTTTTTTAAAAAAAATAAATCTCCAAAGATGTACTTATTTAAATTTAATTTCATAAAGATTGTTAACTCATTTAAAAAAATGGAAAATAATTACAAAAACTGCCATTTACTCAAAAAAATCAAGAGAATTGAAATTACTGTATATACTCGAATATATACGGTATACCTTGTCTCTTCTTAGACCACAAGGCAATAAAGGTGGAACTCAACTCCAACAAAAATAGTCATCCCCATACAAAGGCATGGAAACTAAACAACCTTATGATGAATGACAGTTTGGTCAAGGAAGAGATAAAGGAATAAGTCCTTAACTTCCTTGAGCATAACAATAATGAAGACAAAAGCTACCAAAACCTTAGAGACACTGCAAAATCAGTCCTAAAAGGGAAATTGAGCACTTTAGGTGCCTACATCCAAAAAACAGAAAGAGAACACACTGACCATCTAATGAATCATCTTTAAAAAAAATGGAAAAGAAAGAGCAATCCAATCTGAAACCTAGCAGAAGTAAAGAAATAACCAAAATTAAATCAGAAATAAATGAAATTGAAAAAAGAATCATTCAGAGAATTAATCAAACAAAAAGTTGGTTCTTTGAAAAGAGAAATAAAATTGATAAACCATTGGCCATATTAACCAGAAATAGAAAAGTAAAATCTGTAATAACTTCCAATCAGAAATGAAAAGGGTCAAATAATAACTATTACCATAGAAAGACAAGAGATTTTTTTCTGACTACTACCAAAAATTCTATGCCCAGAAATTTGACAATGTGGAGGAAAAAGACCAATGCCTGGAATTACACCATTTTCCTAGACTTAACTAGAAAGAATTAGATCTCTTCAACAGACCAATACCAAGTACTGAGATTACAGAAACAATGAAAAAGATTCCAACAAGAAAGAGCTTGGGACCAGATGGCTTCACATCAGAATTCTATTACACCTTCAAAGATGAGCTTGTACCTATATTGCAGCACCTATTCTAAAACATTGAGAAGGAAAAGACCTTCCTCAACACATTTTATGAAACAAACATCACCTGGATTCCAAAACCAGGGAAGGACCCAACTAAAAAGGAGAACCTATAGACAAATTTCAATGATGAATGTCAATGCAAAAAAATACTCAACAAAATCTTAACTAATAGATTGCAGTTACACATTAAAAAAAATTATACATCACAATTAGGTACGCTTCATCCAAGGGATGCAAGGCTGGTCTAACATACCCAAATCCATAAATGTAATTCAACTCACCATATCAATGATGCAAAAACAAAGACCATATGATCCTCTCAATAGATGCAGAGAAAAAGCATTTGACAAAATTCAGCATCCTTTTCTAAAGAACACTTAAGAAAATAGGAATAGTTGTAACGTAATTTCTTAAGCTAATTGAAGCCATCTATGACAAACCCACAGCTGATATCTTACTGAATGGAGTAAAACTGAAAGCTTTTCCACTTAGAATTGGAACCAAAGATATTCACTATCACCACTGTTCTTCAACATTGTGCTGGAAGTTCTAGCCAATGCAATCAGGCACAAGAGGGATATAAAGGGCATCCAAATGGGGGCAGAGGCGGTCAGACTCTCCCTCTTTGCTGATAATATGATCTTATGCTTAGAAAAACCCAGAGACTCAACCACGAAACTCCTGGAAGTGATCAGGAAATATAGCAACATCACAGGGTATAAAATCAATGTCCACAAATTAGTAGCCTTTGTATAGGCCAATAACAGCCAAGTTGAGAAGCAAATCAAGGACACAATTCCCTTCACAATAACTTTTAAAAAATGAAATACTTTGGAATATTTCTAACAAAAGAAGTGGAAGATCATTTCAAAGAGAATTATGAAACACTAAGAAAAGAAATTACAGAAGATACTAATAAATGGAAGAACTTAACCATGCTCCTGGCTGGAAAGAATCAGCATTGTCAACATGTCTATTCTACCCAAAGCAATTGACAGATTTAACGTAATTACCATTATAATACCAACACTGTGTTTTGAAGAACTGGAAAAAATACTACTTTCTTTGTATAGAACCAGAAAAGAACCCATATAGCTATTCTATTCTTAATAATAAAAACAAAGTCATAGGCATCATCCTACCAGACTTCAGGGTATATTACAAGTCCACAGTATCAAAACAGCATGGTATTGGAACAAAATGGAGACATAGACATAAGGAACAGAATAGAAAACCCAGAGATGAAACCAGTCTCTACTTGGCATCTGATCTTGGATAAACCAAACAAAAGCACACAGTGGGGGAAAGAATTCCTATTCAAGAAATGGTGCTGAGAGAACTGGATAACCACACCTTCACCACTTATAAAAATTGACTCAAGGTAAATAGAAGACTTGAAATGATGAAAATCTTAGAAGAAAGTGTGGGGGAAAGTCTTAACATCTTAACGATGTTGGACTGGGGAAAGACTTTCTGACGAAGATTTCAGTGACCATCACAATGACATCAAAAATTAACAAATGGGACTTAATTAAGCTGAAAACCTTTTGCACAGCCAAGGACACAATAAGTAAAGCAAAAAAAAAAAAAAATCCTTCAGAATGGGAAAAGATATTTGCAACGTAGGAATCTTACAAAGGATTGATCACTAGAATCTACAGAGAACTCAAATTAATCAACAAAGAAAGAATAAACAATCTCACCTACCACTGGTGAGACATGAACAGATCCTTCTCTTATAAAAATAGATGAATAACAAATGTTTGGAAAAATGCTCATCATTCCTCTTGTCATAGAAATGCAAATCAAAACCACCCTGAGATATCTCCTATACCCAGTGAGAACAGCCCACATCACGATGCTGGTGTGGATGTGGAGAGAGAGGAACACTTTTACCCTGCTCGCGAGACTGCAAGCTAATACAACTTTTTTGGAAGGAAGTATGGAGAATCCTCAAAAAATTCAAATTAGACCTCCCATTTGATTCTGTAATCCCATTACTAGGCATCTACCCAGAAGAAAAAAAATCCTTTTATCATAAGGACCTTTTGCACTAGACTGTCTATTGCAGCCCAATTTACAATCGCCAAAATGTGGGAACAGCCTAAATGCCCACCAACCCAGGAATGGATTAACAAGCTGTGGTATATCCACACCATAAAATACTATTCAGCCATTTTAAAAGGTGGAGACTTTACATCTTTTGTATTAACCTGAATGGAGGTGGAACACATTTTTCTTAATAAAGCATCACAAGAATGGAGAAGCAAGAATCCAATGTACTCAATTCTAATGTGAAGGCAGCAGATGAGCTAATCCAAGAAAGGTGGTAGGGGAATGAGCAAGTGGGGAAAGGGGTTGGGGGGTCACGGTGCGTGACACACCGCTTGGGGGCAGGACACAATTATAAGAGACACTTTACCTAACAAATGCAATCAGTGTAACCTAATTCTTTGTACCCTCAATGAATCTCAAACAATTAAAAAAAAACAAAAACTGCCACTTGTATCTTTGGCTGAAAAATACGACAAAATAGAATAGCTAGTGCCTGTATACAAGTGTATTCAATGTAAATGAACTATTTGCAATAAATCATGCATATTTATTTTCATGACAACTTCTTGCTTCAGAGCCCTCCTTAGTGATATAATAAGTTAGGACTAGAATGCTGCCAACTGAGGCAGGGTAGGACTTCATTCCATCTCAGAAGTGGCAGAGCTATGTCAGGTCACGTGAGCAAATGGCATTAGGCTTCTTTTAATTCTAGGCTGCATTGAAACATTTTCCAGTCCTTCATCTTGTCTCCATTGAAGTGTGTCCCTCCAGTCCCCTGGAAATATATGAACTCAGATCTGCACCTCCCTTCCATAATCAGTCATACCGTCTGCATTGGAATAATCACCTCGTGTTCATCTCTCTAACCTGAAGGAGCCAGACAGCAGATTTTTTTTTTTTTACCTATAACTCCTTGATCAAAGTAATTACATATTTGGGTTTGTTTTCATGTCCTTAAAATGATGATGATATTAATTTTATAGTGCTTCTGTGAAGAATAAATAAGCTAGGCTGGGTGCCATGGCTCATGCCTATAATCCTAGCACTCTGAGAGACTGAGGCGGGGGATTGCCGAGCTTATGCATTGGAGAGCAGCCAGGGAAACAGTGAGACTCCATCTCTACTAAAAATAGAAAAACTAGCCCGGCATTGTGGCTATGGTCTCATCTAATGGCTTCATAAAGGAGAATTTTAAGGAGGACCTACTCTCAACCCTCACGTGGTTGTTGAAAGGCCTTCATCCCTCCCCATGTGAGGACCTCTTCACAAAACATGGCAGAGAGAGTGAGTGCTATAACTTGGATATTTGTCCTCTCCTAGTGTATGGTGCCCAATGATCACATTAATGTACACAGGTATGATTTAATAAAAATAATTAAATAAGTAAATAAAAAGAAATTTGTCCCCAGCACAGCAGCATCAAGAGGTAGGACATTTAAGAGGTAATTGATTCATGTGGGCTCTGTCTTCATGAATGTCTATTATTCTATTTGCATGTTAATGGATTAATGGGTTAATAGAGTAATGGGTTATCATGGGGTGGGACTGTTAACTTTATCAGAAGAAGAGAGACCTGAGCTAGCATGCTCCATCCCCTCACCATGTGATGAGTCCCCACTAGCAGAAGGCCCTCACCAGATACAGCCCCTAAACCCTGAATTCTCAGCCTCAGTAAGTATAGGAAATAAATTTCTTTTCTTCATAAATTATCCAGTTTCAGGTATTCTGTTATAAGCAATAGCAGACAGACAAGGACAGTGAGGAAGTACCCAAGAGAGGAACAGCCTTTTTTTTTGTTGTTTGCAGTTTTTGGTTGGGGCTGGGTTTGAACCCACCACCTCCTGTATACAAGGCTGGTGCCCTACGCCTTTGAGCCATAGGCACTGCGCTGAGTCTTTTACAACATAATCTCAGAAGCAATATCTCATTACTTCCATATTCTGTTAATTAGAACTAAGTCACTCAATCCATCTAACACCCAAGAGGAGGTATTATACTGGGTATACCCCGAATACCAAAAGGTTGGGGTCATCGAAAGCTCCCGTCCACCTCGTTGTTGACACAATCATTTACATCTCAGAGCAAGGCTAGACAACAGCTGTGTAGTGGTGATGACTTTGCTAAGTTCCTGGACTGGCAGGTGGCTGCAGCTCTCTTCCCCTACTTCTTTACCAAGTGTAGAGGACCTAGAGACCCAACACTGTTTAGGAGAGTTTGTATCTGAAAAATATATCACAATGCTTGAGGCCATGTTTATAGCCAGTGCACACTTAGTACGACTTCATGATGTGATTTAATGGAAATGGTAAATAGAAAACAGGATCCAAAAGATACATTGTCACTACAATATCTGCCCAAATTCCACTTTTTGCCCAGCTAATGCAGTGTAGTTAGAATACTGTGCATTTCCTGGATTATTCTGGTATTTATGTGTCTTCCACTGTGAGCATGAATATTTCCGTACGTGTTAGTTCAGTCCTTTGGGAAGCCTTGTGGGACACAGCGGAATAGATCAATGTATTAAATTTAGACATATTACCCTTGGAGTTTGCTAAATGTTTCTCTTGTGACCTATGTGGCCTAATTTGTATTGAAGACAGCGTCTGAGCATGAAGATAATGATGCACTGTATATTGGTGTCCTACTGAGACCTTGGTTCATAGTTTTTAAAAACTATCCATAGCATATAATGACATTTTCTTCTGTGCCTGGAGAACTAGAAATAATATTTAAACATCGTTACAACTCAAAGATAATCAACAGAAGGAGCACTTGAAAGCTAAGTATTTTTGTTTCCAATGATAGAACAAATATATTACTACTACTTATGAGAAAATAACCAATCACAGCCAGAAAGACAAACTGGAAAAACCAGGATTTTCAAACCGTGTTTAATGAAGGCCTAGGATTCCTCATAGATGCCTCCAAAGAACTGCAGGAAGGAAAGGGGGAGCCTAGTCAAGTCCCTGAGCCCTCCTGAGCTGGGCTCTCTCTTCAGTCAAGGCAGCTCTACCTTGAACTGTTTCACACATGGACTTAGCTTAAAACATTAAAAAAAAAAAACTGAAAATGCCAAGGATTGGCTAGTTTATGAAAAATGAAGTCTTCTGCACTGTAGATAAGGATACCAATATGATAACAGCTTTACAGAGTAATATATCTGCAGAATCCATCACAATTTAACACTGACTATTTTTTACCCCAGAGATTCTACATCTAAAGTGTCATATGGGCTAACAGCATAAACTCTTGCACAGCATAAACTCAACTGGAATGGTACTTTTACTGGGAAAGAAAACACTCTTTGACTTAGGAATATGTAGCCTCTGACTGGTTTAGTGAATTAAATTATTCTGTCTCTGTTTTGAAACACTATGATGCACAGGTATTTGTAAAATTTGAAATTTGGAAAAACAAAAAACACACACACACACACACACACACAGAAGACAATGCTTGCCTCTCGTTGGACAGTAATTTCTGTTTTTGTAAAAGGGCCTATCGTTTGCATTTTCATATCCAGCAACAAGACGACAACCCAATACAAAAAAAGTACTCAAAAGATGTTTGCTGAATAATAAAATGAACAAATGCGGAGTAGCAGGCAAATACATGAAGAGGAAGTGGTAATACCTGTCTTTGCTTGACAGCACAGCTGTAAATGCTCTTTTCAGCAAAACCAAACAGTCAATTCATATATACTCTCTCACCCATTTTCTACTCACGTCCATAAAAGAAAAAGGAATGTGTCATGGAGAATGGTAAATTAAACAGATTGCTCCGGGGCCGTGGAAAAGATTGTAAATTATATGCCTATGATAGTAGCAATCATAGAAGTATTTTTATTATCCTAAGGGCAAACACTATTTATTTGACATCTGCCAGTAATGGGAAAAATGTAAAGTTTTATATTGTCAATTAGATATCAAGTCACCAACATTATAATTCTGCTAAATACTTTCAGTGATAGCCTAGTGGGAAAGTTTTCCTGATTCGGAACATAGTTTTCCTCGACACACTCTGTGTTACTCCACAAGTACTGTCATAACTTAGTGGGCAAGATACAGAAATATGGCTAAAAATTATACACTCAGAAAAACAAACTCCGCAATATCACCTACATTTTACCTTAACCAAGAAGTGAAATATAGTTGTAATGCCTAAAGTATTATTCCAATTAAGGCAGGCACTATATCGATTTATGTTTTGTATTCAGTAACTAGTATAGTAAGTGATTTGACACACAGTAAGTATCAGTGAATATATGTTATTAGATGATGCTCACAGCAGTGACTCTATACACCCGACTCAGTCTCGTTTGGCCTCTCTGCTCCACTCACATAGTTGAAATAAGTGCCAGAAGTTTTTTTAATAACTCTGCCAGGTACATATTATACATCATGAAATTCACTTAGGTGGTAGAATTTAGATTCTTCACTGGATGGGCCAAATCTCAAATACATATTATTTGCAACATTCCTACCGAGGGGCTCTGCACAGAGCTCTTTTTTAATGACTCACATGTAAGCCCCCATGCTACTGCCATATCACCCATTGAACTAGCAACCAGCTGCTGTGATGAGAGATGGCGGCCAGTCCACAGATATTTCTTGGCCCATTAGTTAAGTTAATAGGAAAGTTCTGTCCAGTACGGAAGATGGTGAACACTTAACAGGATAATACTGATCATATCCATCTCTGAGCAAGTTTGAGCTTGAGAAATACAGACTTGAGGACCTAGCAGCTAAATTACAATACCCAGAACATAGCAGAGACAAAGTTAGAAGCTGTAGCACTCTACAGGAGAAAGAAGGACCCCTACGGGGAAGGATCCAGAAGACAACTAGCTCCCTAGAGCTGAGAGGTGATTCCAATCCAGCTCCATGGAGTAAGTGCACCCTAATGAGCAACCAAGGCACAAGGTTTATCAAGTTCACTATTTAGCTGGTTAAGCTCTGCCCTCTTCTGCTGCCTTCCCCACATTGGTGCGCTGTCCCTGTCCACAGAGCTTCTTGAACAAACCATGAAAGCACCAGAATCTTTTTTCTTTTTTTTTTTTTTGCAGTTTTTGGCCAGGGCTGGATTTAAACCCAGCACCTCTGATATATGGGCCTGGTGCCTTACTCCTTTGAGCCACAGTTGCCACCCAAAGCACCAGAATCTTGTCTTACTGCATTGAGTTGCCGGTCAGACTCTGGGTTCAGTGACTGGTTTTCTTCTAAGTCATTGCCAAAACTAGGGTGGAAACTCTGTAATTTGACCACCCCAGGGACTACAAAAAACTGGTCAACATGCAGAGGTGGTCAACATGGGGTGCATGTGTGATCTGTGAAAATTAGGTCAACTTAAGGAGGTGGTCAGTGTAGGGAGGTGACCAAATATGGAGGTTCTCCTGTATTTTGCTTCTAATAAAAACAGCGGTGGGTGGTACTTTCCATTTACTGACCTATTTCTTCTTTACCCAGCTCATCTTCATTAGACTAAATTCTCCCAAGAAAAAGAAGTATAATTGTTCATTATGCCCATTGAAGAAATAGGCCAACTAAATCTTAGAAAATTTTAAGTCACTTGACCAAAAAGCACACAGCCAGTATGTAGAGTCAACATGCAAGCCAAGGCCGTCAGATACCAGGTCCTGAGCATGTAGCCACTAAGTACATTGCCCCAGATTTACTGGGCTCAAAGGAAAAAATATAATTCCTGAACCTCCCAGGAAGAGTTATGTGCATGGAATAAACTAGAAAAATATGTGTAGGAGAACCTGGTATTTTGCAAATGTGTAACAAAGATTTGTGACTTAACTGAAACCTAGACTCCACCACACACTTAAGAAACAACTTATTGGTGCTCACCAAGGAGAATCTGAAGGTCCAGCCACCTGTAAGGGAACAAAGGAGACATAAGGCAAAGGCAATCAGTCCCCAGAGGATTTCTTCAGTTCATGGTCTGTTAAGATGACTATTTAGTTTCCTGACTGCCTTCCAGTTCCCTGAGATCCTATAATAACTGTGGCAAAACTTCCTATCGTCTTTATTTCTACTGATGTCCTCACAACAAACCCCTGTTACTTAAGGCACCAGATGTACGTCTTAGCTCCTTGAAACCTAAAAAGCAAACAAACAATCAAAGACAACCCTAACTAAAACATATGTTGTTGCAAGGAAAAGCATTCATCCTTTGTTTCCTGCTGATAAAGAGTGGATAATAGAGCTAGAAAGACAGAAATGGTGCACATAGCAATTGTATCAGCTAGGGTCTCAGCAGGAAACTGGCATACTCAAACTGGAGAATTTGAGAAGAGTTTAATAAAGGGAGAGTTTAATAAACCTATTTAGCAAGGTTTGAGCAGAACTCAGGGAAATCACATGGGGGGATGATACCATTCACCCTCAGGCCTGAAACAGTGAGGGAATGAAGAGCTAAGTGGAACCTGGAGGCAAAATGGACTGCATTGGGGTTGGGCTGGGTGGGGCTGGCACAGGAGAGTCACACGAGCCTCTGGTCTGTGCAAGGGCAAGCAGCTGCCCACAGGGACTGTGCAGAGAGGGAGCCAGGAGAATAGATACCTGGTCCTCACTTCCTTCCTCCTTCCACCTTCTTCGACCTCCATGTTGGCCAAATTAGACTTGAAGCCAGAGTAGTAGTAGGGAACCTGTTGTTGTGAGACAACCTTTTAGGAGAAAGGCAAGGTAGAGAGTGGATGTGGAAGAGAAAATTGAAGGATAGTCACACAGAATGGTAAAAAGGAGAAGTGGGTAGGAATCAGATATAAGAACAAGTAGAGAAATTGTGACAACATGGAGTAGGCAGTTCCATCAATGTGTCAGGTTAGTGAATGGATACCCACACAAGTCCTTTGCTTTAGCTTGCCACTCTCTTTCACCTTGGGACCAATATTCTCACACTGTTTCCGGACACCCAAGGTCATTCACCAGCATAGGTCCTATTATATGGTTGATACTAATGATCCAGTCATTCCAAATTTCTGCTAACTGTTAAAAATTTGTTCTTATCATCTTTGCCTCAAGGTCCGACTGCCCTACATCATGCCAACTTGAAATCTAGCCATATTGGGCATTATTGTGTAACCTGTAACAGAGAATCTGTTTGCACTTTAATATAGATTGTTTAGGCACATACAGTCATTACTTCTGGATTACACCTGATGATAGAGATTTTAGGTTCCAAGGCAAGTTATTCTCTGAAAGTAATAAAAGGTAGGTAAAAAAAAAAATTCTTCAACAAGAACATGCCATCCAATGTCATTCTGGAAATTTATTTATCCCTGATAATTCATTCTAGTTCATTTGACCCATGATACAATCACTCTCTCCTCTGTGATTACATATTAGTTATTGAGTACTGTTGTAGAAATAGGATTCAATTCAGGAGGAAACTACTCCAGATATTTTAGACAAAAGGGCTATTTAAAACAACATTGTTGGGTTAAGACTGATATATGATAAACACTATGTATGTAATACATATTTATGTTGTATAATTAGATAAATTTGGTCATCACAACATATCTTACATCTTCAAGGATGTCATATAATGCAATCATAGGACATACACTCTTTCTCACTTTCTTTCATTCATTCTTCCTTCTTTCATTCAGTATAATTGTTTTAAGACTCATTTATGCTGTTGCATGTGCAAATCTACCATCCATATATCTTCTCTGGTAAAGAATCAGTTCAAATAGTTTGCCCATTGGAAGGTAGATTTTCTCTTTTTATTGTTGAGTAGTATTGCATTGTCTATCCATTTATCTGGTGATGGACATATGAGTCATTTCCAGTTTGGGGCTATCCCAAATAAAGGTGTTAATAACATTAGTGAAGTGTTCTTATAGGGACACATACTCTCATTTTGATCATGTAAATAACTCAGTATGGAATGTCTAGATAATAAAAGAGATATATGGGCAGCACCCATAGCTCAGTGGGTAGGGTGCTGGCCACATACACTCAGGCTGGCAGGTTCAAACCTGTCCCCAGCCAACTAAACAATGACAACTGCAACCAAAAAAAAAAAAAAAAAAAAAAAAAATAGCTGGGCATTTTCACAGGTGCGTGTAGTCCCAGCAATGTAGGAGGCTGAGGCAAGAGAATCACTTAAGCCCAAGAAAGATTTTGAGGTTGCTGTAAGCTGTGACGCAGCTTAGATCATGCCAACTTGAAATCTAGCCATATTGGGCATTATTGTGTAACCTGTAACAGAGAATCTACCAAGGGTGACATAGCGAGACTCTGTCTCAAAATAAATACATAAATAAATAAAATTAAATGAAAAAGTAAAAGAGATGTATGTTTAGCTTTTTAATCAAGTGGCAAACTGTTTTTCCAAAGTGTCTGTGCCAGTTTATATTCCTGAAATCCATGTGTGATAGTTTTAGTTGCTCTGCATTCCTGCCAACACTTGGTATAATCAGTCTTCTTTCACACATTGAAATAGGCACAAGTGTGATCTCATTGTGTTTTCAATTTGCATGTCCTAATAAATAATAATGTTGAGCCTTTTTAAATGTGTTTATTCACCATCTATATATTTTCTTTAATAAAGTATCTGTTCACATAGTTTTCCCATTTGGGTCCTCTCTGAGGCTAGATAAGAATTACTTTTGTGCAAAAAACAGTACAATTAGGCTGTAAATGTGAAATTCTCAGGGCTCAGTTAGGGTTGGAGCAGTTCAAATTCCTCCAAGTCATAGTGGAGAGACCGTGTTGAATACATTGAGCATTCAGAAGAGATCCCAGAAAAGCAATAGTTAAGACATAGGGCTAATTAACCCCAGAATAAAGGCATTTCTAGGACTTCCCTAAAGATCTTAAAAAGAAATTCAAAGGGATCAAACTTATAATTTAATACCAGAAAAATTATAATTTCTTTAAAGGAACACAATAAAATACAGCACTCAACAATGTAAACTTCATAATTCATATCTAATAAAAACTTCTAGAAAGGAGAAGAATAAAATATTGTCCACAACATATCACTTAACATAACCAGATATAAAAATGACAAAGATAATGGAATTAAAAAACAGAGACTTTGATCAGATATCAGCACCCAGAACTCTGTAAGAGCTGTGCACAATCAGCAATCAGTGCTTGGACATCTGTAAGAGCTGTGCCCCGATCAGCGATCTGCCCCTGCCCAGACCCTGGTAAGAGCTGTGCCTGCTGGGCCTCTGCACACCCTGACCAGGAACTCCAGGAGCCGCACAACCCCATGTCCTCGCTCCTGAACCCTCCCTGCCTCCACACCTGCCTGCTCGCCTAGTCAGGGACTCTGGTAGCTGTGTGTCCTTAGGAGCCCTCCTGCCTCTGGCAGAACTCTTCTGCTGACCAAAGACTGCTGGAGCCTTGGGCTCTCTGAGCCAAAGTCACTGGGCACCAGGCACTCCCAGAACCATGCACACTCCCCCTCCCCAGCCCTGTTGCTGTATCCAGGTGTGTCACACTCTGGAGCTGCTCCCACAACCAGAACTCCCTGACTGGGGAAGTCATAGAGGAGCTACACAGGGTCACTGCCTACAAAGATCCAGCAACAACAGAGTGATCCCACTGGGGTCTAATCTTGGAGAGGCACCTCCCCAACTCGGAGGACAGATAGAA
This sequence comes from Loris lydekkerianus, assembly GCA_963574355.1. Classification (NCBI taxonomy): domain Eukaryota; kingdom Metazoa; phylum Chordata; class Mammalia; order Primates; family Lorisidae; genus Loris; species Loris lydekkerianus. Next base: position 359 of record CAUYPK010031992.1, on the reverse strand, counting down.
GCAATGGTGAAAAAAAACAATCATGAAGTGAAATCAATGGATAAACTCTGGCAATATGAATAATCAGAGTAGATCAACACCCCCAAGGATCAATGGACAGACACAGCACAAGATTCCATCTACAAACAAATAGCTGAGATGTCAGAAATCGAATTCAGAATCTGAGGTCAAGTCTTTTTTTTTTTTATTATTATAGATAAAAATATGCACCATAGATGTGGCCCAACCCATCACCCTCCCACCACCCAAACCTCCCCCCTCCCTTCCCCTTCCTTGGTCCTTTCCTCATAGTCTTGAGGTATAGTTGGGTTATAGCCTTCATGTGAAAGCTATAGTTTAGCTTCATAGTAGGGCTGAGT
>CAUYPK010031987.1:0-26055 GCA_963574355.1 Loris lydekkerianus | reverse complement strand
TTGGGTTTTTTCCATGACATAGCAATTATGAATTGGGCTGCAATAAACATTCTGGTACAAATATCTTTGTTATAATGTGATTTTTGGTCTTCTGGGTATATACCTAGTAGAAGAATTATAGGATTGAATGGCAGATCTATTATTAGATCTCTAAGAGTTCTCTATACATCTTACCAAAAGGAATGTATTAATTTGCATTCCCACCAGCAGTGTAGAAGTGTTCCCTTTTCTCCACATCCACGCCAACATCTCTTGTCTTTGGATTTTGTGAGTTGGGCTAATCTTACTGGAGTTAGATGGTATCTCAAGGTAGTTTTGACTTGCATTTCTCTGATAATTAAAGATCATGAGCATTTGCCTGAAATATGGATGACCATCCTTTTACCCTGAGTATATATTTATCTTTTAAGATAAGATGTGACTCTTGTATGCAGCAAATATCTGGCCTGAGTTTTTATATCCAGTCAGCTAACCTGTGCCTCTTTAGAGGACAGTTTAAGCCGTTTACCTTAATGGCAAATATTGATAAGTCTGGTAAAATTTTGTGTATCGAGTTTTTCAAAAGTCCAGTGGACATTTTTAATCCTTTCGCCATTGTGAAGTTGGTGTTTGATCAAAAGTTTCTGAGTGGGTTTACTTTTGTGGTAGAGGATTGGGCTGGTCATTATGGAGCAGATAGGTTTGAGAATATCCTGAAGAGCTGGTTTGGTTATGGCAAACTTCTTCAGCATATGAATGTCATTAAAGTATTTAATTTTTCCATCATAAATGAAACTCAGTTTAGCTGGATACAGGATCCTGGGTTGAAAGTTATTTTGTTTCAAGAGATTAAAAGTCAATGACCACCCTCTTCTGGCTTGAAAAGTTTCAGCAGGGAAATCTGCAATCATTCTAATATTCTTCCCTTTGTAGGTAATGGATTTCTTACATCTGGCTTTCAGAATTTTCTCCTTCATATTAACTTTAGTGAAGTTAATTATGATATGCCTGGGGGATTTCTTATTCAGATTGAGTCATGCTGGGGTTCTGAAACTGTCTGCTATCTGAATTTCAGAATATCTTGGCATGTCTGGAAAAATTCTCCTTCATCATTTCATGGAGAAGAGCCTCTGTGCCTTGCAAGGCCACTTCATCACTTTCAGGGATTCCAATGAGGCGGATATTAGCCGTCTGAATTATCCCAGAGCTCTCTGAGAGAATGATCCGTTTTTGCTCTCCATTTCTCTTCCACTTTGAGAGTTTGGGAGCATTCAAAAGCTTTGTCTTCAATGACAGAAATCCTTTCTTCTGCTTGCTCCACTCTGTGGATTCTACTGTATTTTTCAGATCTTTGAAGGCTGCAAATTTTTGCTTCAGTATGTCAAAATCTTTGGTGGTTTTGTCTTTAAATTCATTAAATTCTTGAGACAACTTTTGAATTTCTCCTCGAATTTCTACTTCTGACTTTTGAATTGCTCTTTGAATTTCTAATTCTAAATTTTCCTTCATTCTATTAATCTTATTTGCAATCCAAATTCTGAATTCGATTTCTGACATCTTGGCCAGCTGTTTATGAATGGGATCTTCAGTTACATCTGCCATATCTTTCCTTGGGTGGGGGGTTATCTATTCTGGTTATTCATGTTACCAGAGTTTTATCACTGATTCTGCCCCATGATTATTTTACACCATTTGACTTTTCCCCTGGAGCTTTGTCAAGGACCCATACAGTGCTATGGCCTGAGAAACTGGGGACCTGTTTGGTGTGGTGGGGCTAAGTGGTTCAGTCTTGTTTTCAGTTGGTCTCTGTCCAACCCTAGTGAAACAGTTACTCTGGGTTGAAGTCTCAGCTGTGGAGAAATACCAGCAATTAAGTCACCCTGCCCCCACAGGCAACAATTGGAAATGGAAAATCAAACCTTCCTACAACCACACACCCAGGGCACCACTTGAATAGTCCTCAGGCAATTCACTCAGTTCAAAAGGTCCAAATCAATTGTCTCATTCAGCACCTGTCTCAGGTAGGAGAGCTTAAATGGTCTCGAGCAACTGGATTGCAGGGGTCTGTTGACAACACAAAAATTTTGAACTCTGCTCATTTGTTTGTGGGGCACTCAGAGCCGTTCTCATGGGGGAGGGGACTTGCATCCACTTGGTGATGGATTGTATAGCTTTTGTTTGTATTCTTGGGGTCTCAGCTCATCTCAGCAGGGTTTATGTGCGTTCTTCAACCTTCTCTCTTGGTGCAGCTCTAATCCACCAGGTTACTTGCTAAATTTTCTGTCCTTTAACTCTCCTTCTGGATGTGAGCCTCTGTGGAAAGCTGGCTTCAGTCAGCCATCTTGTATCTGCCTCTGAAAATAGTTTCTTTGGAGTTGAAGCTTGCCTCAGCCAGGAAGACGAGCAATTATCTATCTCATCTCTCAGCTTGGTTCCCCTCCTGCAGCTTTGGTGGGTTCTTTTTGGTTGTTATCTCTCCCTCCAGACTGGGGCTTCTATTGAGAGCTGGCTCCAATTAGCCATTGTCCCCTGTTCCCCCTTGTTCTTATTGAATGTGAAAATTGGAGTTAGGGAAAATAGCCAACCCCAGGATTTAGCAAAACACCATAATCATTGAGACCAGATGAGCAAATAAACTGATAAAAAGGCTACCAGACACATAAGCCCATAGATGCACAAACAATCAGAAACACATAGACATACGGACAATAACAAAAAAAACAACTACAATAAAAATAATGATAATTGTAAAATAATTGGAAAAAAGGTAAAAAACAAACAAAATGAGCAAACAAAAAAAACCTCTAAAAATCTAATGTAAGCACTCTCAGAAACCATAAGAAGGGAAGAAGAGGAAGAGAGAAGGGAAAAAGAAAAAAAAAAGTGGTGTTCATAAAAAAGTTAAAAAAGAAGAAAGAAAAAAATTAAAAATAGAAAAAAATAAAAAATATATATTAAAAATAATAATAAAAAAGTTAACAATAGCTCCTCCAAAAAAAATGATGAGGAAAAGAAAAAAAAAAAGGGCACCAATCACAAAAATATTATTCTTGTATATATGTAGAAACATACATCTATATGTATGACATAGCAATCAACTTTTGTAGGAATATATTTATAGTGCAATATACTTTCTGGACACCAGGTGGTGCTGTGAGTGGTTCCCAGGCTTATACCTAGTTCACAGTTTACACTGTTAGCACAGTAACAACCCTACCTGGCTGATTGCCATTTTGGAGTTTTTATAAAAGTTTATTGTCCAACCTTAGCTGCTCTGTTCCTGACAGCACTCGTATCTGACCTCCCAACTCTGTGCAGGAATCCACGCTTCACAAATCTTTCCACTCTGCTCCCACATTCTCCTGTAAACTGGCAACTGCAATTAGCTGTGGGGAAGGATGCTGGCTGCCACCGGTTTTAGCTGCTGCTGGCTCCCGCGGCTGCAGTACATGGAGACCTTTTCCTCAGTTTTTGTGGTTCAGAGTCTCACTTTTGAATCTGGACTTTTGAGTCCAGCCACCCGCCATTTCACTGCACAGCTTGAACTGCCAGCCCACACCAATATTCCCCACCAGGAACAGTCCAGTCTATTTAATCACTCCTGTTGTTCTGGGGGAAGTTGTCTGCCATTTCGGACAATTCAAAATGTCTGTTTCCCCGGCGGGATCCCTTCCCTTCAATTTTCCATCGGGTTGCTTAGCCCCTTGTGGCTCTGAGTGGGACCCCTTTCAGGGCACTAAACTCAGCTCAGGAATAAATTTTCATCAATTGGGTTTTGCCAGGAATTATAAGTTGCTGTCCTCCGTGAGGGAGGAGCCTGCTGGCCAGCACGGCCAGGCAGGGAAAATCTCTACAACGGAGTCCGTGGTTTTAAATTACACCTCATATACAGCAATCCACCAATTCGCTGTGTGTCTCCAGCTGTCTGTCCACACCAAAAATCCACATGGGGAAAAGGTCCAAACCCCACTTCCTCTCACCTGATGACTTGGGAGAGGTGGGCTACATGTCCATCCCATCTGCCATCATGCTCCGCCTCCTATTGAATTTTTTAAATATCAGCAATCATTTTATCAGCAAATAATGACATTTATTTCCTTTAATTCTATCTTTTAAAAGATAATATGGTTTTGTCTAACACCTCAGGTTAACTATTGAATAAAAGCCATAACTAGCATCCTTGCTTGTTCTTGACCTTAAATTATATGTTTCTGATAGTTTTGACTAAGTAGTATGCTTATTGGGGGTTTATAGTAATTAAATTAAATAAATCTTAAACTACTCGGCAAATTGCATTTTTAGGATAAATCCTATTAGTTTCCAATGTGTTTTATCTACATATTATTTGATATATTTTGTTAATAGCTTTTTAAGAATTGATCTTGTGTGTTGAACTGAATAAGTAAATCAGGCAAATTAATAAATTTTTAAATTCTGTCACTTGTCTTGATTCCAGCTGTTATTTTTCTCATTTTCATTGACTCATTCCAGAAACCTGTATACAGCACCATTCTGGAGCATGACAACACAATGGTAAATAATACAAAAAATATCATGATCCACAAAGTTTATGTTCTGTGGGGAAAACTGGAGAGTAGACCAGTAAAAATGTAGAGACAATACCAGATGGAGCATAGCAAGTGCAGCCTCTGAAGTGGTTATCAAACGTCTGTCTGAGAAAATGCATTTCTGAGCCCAAAATTATGGAAATGAGCCAACCATAAAAATGAAATTTTGGGGAATGCACTGAAGGAAAAGATATTTAAAAAGTGCAAAGAATGTGGCATGTTTGAGTAACAGAAAGCAAGCACCATGGCTGGAGTCCAGGGAAGAGGTGACCTGTGGAAGACGGAGCAGGTGTGAATCAGATCACGTGATGTCTTATGGGTCACAGTGAGAGCCTGCCCACTATGACTAAACACAATAGTGAATCATAAAGGAGTTTTCTTCTGGTTTTTGTTTACATTTTTATTTTGTTCAATAGAAGCTATGATCTGAGCTCAGTTTTTAAAAGATGATTTTGGTTGCTGTCTACAAAGAATGGCTTGTAAGGCAACAAGTATAGGAACAAAGATAACAGTTCAGTTTAAAGACGACAAGGAGGCCAAGCATGGTGGCTCACACCTATAATCCTGACACTCTGGGAAGGTGAGAAGGGTTAATCACCCAAGCTCAGGAGTTTGAGACCGGTCTGAGTAAGAGCAAGACTCCATCTCTACTTATAAAATAGGAAAACTGGCCATGCATTGTGGCAGGTGCCTGTAGTCCCAGCTACTCCAGAGGCTGAAGCAAGAAGATTTTTTAAACCCAAGAGCTTAAGGTTACTGTGAACTATAACACCCCAGCACTCTATCCCAGGGCAACAGAGTAAAATTCTGTCTTAAAAATTAATAAATTAAAAATAAAGATGACATGGGTTTAGACCACCACAATGACAGTGGAGAAGGTGAGAAGTGAGCCAATTTAAGACCCAGTTGAGAGGCAGAACAATCAGGATTTTCTGATGAACTAAATGTAAAGGGTAGAGATAAATAAAACATAAATCCAGGGCTTGGGGCTTGAGAAGAGAGTCCTAAGGCAACATTATGGTACATTGAAATACGGTTATAAAGATGGCAACTTTCTTTCCACTGATTATATGTCACATATATTTTCTTGACAATTCAGAGACAGTAAAATACAATCTAAGGAGCAATTAATCATGGGTCAGAGACTTTGGTACAAATCTTATATGGTAAATACAGCTTACTTGCTACTCTTAAGCCAAAAATTATGAAAACAACTACACAAATGATTGTCAGCATTGAGGTAACAGGCAAAAGTAAGCATCATAATACCTAGCACACAGTACTCATTCAATAAGCATTTGTGAATATGCTTATTGGATATGGATACAGCCTGATTATCTTGGTGAGCAATGGAAGATACTCTTGGTGCCATTGGAATGATTTTGACCTTTTAGTTTCTCACAGAGATAGAGACTAAAGACCACCCTATTCTGAAGAAAGAGCCAAAATGTACCTGTTATTTCTACAAGAGTGTTACTTCTTACAGATGCTTAATTTTGTCAACTTTAATATCAAGTGTATTTACTTAAAAAGGTAACCTTTGGATGATATTGTCAGATTTTTCAAAATGCATCACACTTTAAACCATCAAAAAAAAAAAAAAAATACCAGAAAGGCATCGATAATTTTGTGTTAGACTGCTTACAAGTAAACTCCATCTCAACTCCACCTATGACTTGCACAAGTCAAATAAATATCTCAAAACTGTGATTTTCATAATGGCAGTAAACAGAGTTGGAATAGATGGTATTTTAGGCGACATTTATGTCAGGCTTTTAGGATAAAAGACAATATACTGCCTTCCTTACTGATAATTGTTTACTGGATAATGAGTATATATGCATTAAAAACTCCGTTAATTCTAAAATTCTAATGAATTAATTCTTTATACAAATGCTCATTGAGTATGTATTAAGTCCCAGACCAAGTGCCTGTACATTTGGAGCAAATAGTATAATTGCTGAAAAACAAGCAATAATTGAATAAATGAATGAGTGAATCAATAAAAACAAAAGACCATTATTAAGGGTCTAAAGGAAATAAACAGGAGGATATAAGAAACGGAGTGTAACTTGCAGAGGGTGGGTTACTTTGGTCAAGGTGCAGCCCTGCTATGAAATCATCACCTGAGATCCGAAAGATGAAAACAAGGCAGGTTTGTAATCCAATGAACGCATAAAGAGTATCTCAAAAATAATAGAAAATATAAATGTCCGTACGACAGTAAGTTTGGATTGTTGGAGAAAAAATAAAAGGGCTAAAGTGGGTAGGAAGAGGAAACTGGGACGCTAACAGTACGATAAGCGATATACAAGTAAGGGTTGGTGACAGGCAGTGGACAGTAATGTGGATTTTAAATTAGAATGGCAGGTAACTATTAGAAAGTTTTATATGTTGAGATTACATGTTTTAAAATAACCAGCTGTTACGGGGTGAGATCAGAGACAAAGAAACCATTTAGAATACTAGTAACCACAGAGGTTGTAGTCACAGCAGAGGAGAAAGGTAATAAACTTTGGGAAATATATTGAAGGTGGGGTTCACAAGGATTGCTGGTGAATTGAATGTATATAAAACAGAAGTCAGTAGTGACTATTTTTTGAGTAACTGGCTGAATGGTGGCATCATTTATCGAGATACTGAACGCTGGGAGAGGGGCAGGATGACAGGAAGTGGCAGATGGAGCCAAAATTGAGAGTTATATGGGGGATAAATTAAGTGTAGCTTGCCTGCTGCATCTCTGTACAGAGCTGTTGGAAGGTAAGATGGTCGGGTACATCATTCCAAAGCTCAAGGTTAGGGTCAACATGTACACTCAACAGTCACGAGTATAAGATGGTACTAAAACCACAGGACTAAAGGATCAGATCATGTAAGGAGAAAATGTAGACATGAAAAGTCCCATTATTTAATTACATCAAGGCTGGGAAATGGAGAATTCAGCAAAAGAGACTAATAAATATGAGAAAAAGATGAAAGAATACTCTTCCAGGAGGTAAATAAAGTAGTAATCGAAAAAGCAAGAAGATTCAACCATCAAAGGCTGCTGAGACTCTCTAGATGGAAAACAAGCACTGACCACTGGACTTATCAAAATGGGAAACCAGTGACTTTGACAAAAGTGATGTTAATGGACCCATGTGCAGAGCTTAACTAAAGTGGATAGAAAAGAGAAGGAGGGGAGAGAAAAGTGGAGACGGTTCCTCTAACCCACGTATTTGAGGAAGAGCAGAGACATGCAGCAGGAGGTAATGAATATGTGGGGACCAGGATTTCTTCTTAAGAGGAAAACACTTTAGCTTTTTTATGCTGATGGGAATTTTCAGATGGAAGAGGTGACATTGATTATGAGGCAAGCTAAGATAAAACTAAATGCACAAAATCCTGGAGTAGCCCCCATAGCAAAAAAAAAAACTGGCGTCCCATGGGCAGAGAGAGGTTCATTGATTTCAACAGGAAGAAAGAGAAAGTATGTGGGTAGAGATGTACATAGTAACCAGGTAAATGTCTAATCACAAATATCTCCATTTAAATCTCTATGAGAGGGAGCAGCCTCTCGTGGTTAAACGTGTGGGTCAGGCTACAGGCACAAATTGACTTGATTCAAATCCCAGCTTAGCATTACTTTGAAAAACCTCCTTATCTGTGACTCAGTCTCTTCATCTGTCAAATGGGAATACTAAGAGTACCTGCCCCATTAGTTTTGTTGAGATGACTTAATGATTTAAGACTCACGATTGACAGGGAAACCCAAGTGCGTGTTGCTGTTATTATGACATTGGTGGGTTATTCTGGATGTCTACTACCAGTGCTCAAGTACAGCATGTCTAAAACTAAACATGCACCATATTGCAAACTTGCAGAGACAAGTCAAACAAAGGTCTCCTGAACCAAGTCCTGGGTTATATTTGTCTGAATTTGTTTATTTTGCCTTTCCCCTTCATCTTCTCTGGACTTCAGCAATAGTAGTAAATGCTATTGCTCTTAAAATGCATTTCAAAACTTGACATCCTATGTTTCTAATTCACAAATTAATTCATGTGAAAGAAAACAAAAACACTATCACTTCAGAAAACTGTTCGGAATTTTCCTTCTTTTCCCCTTCATATTCAATCTAAACATTGTATCTTCTCAAAAAGCTTTTCGTCATGCTAAAATTATGTCAACGTCTCATAATGGACACAGCAGTCCATTTTGATATTAAAAATTTTAATTAAAATTGGCTAATTTTGGATTATTCTAATTGATTGTATCAAAACATTCTTGAAATATTTGGTAGAAGATATTCAAATGTGTCCTTTAGCTGTCAGTACATAAATTGATTTTTATTTTTCTTCTCTTCAATGTAATATAATTAACATAGGAATACTCCCAACCAAAGGCAAAGACATTTCAATTAAAAAACAATCTATTTTATTAAGTTAAAATTACATCTCAGGTTTCATTACACAAGACTGGATTTCAGCACACTTCATCATTTACCTCCGCTTTCAAGATACGTGTGGAACCACTTCAGTTTGTCAAGGGTAAACCAAATTATTATACTAACAACAGTGAGAGTTCTAAGGAAATGAAATACTACCACCAAACTCTTAGACATAATAATTTCTATCAGCAGTTAGTGACCTGTAACCAAAATGAACTTATAAAAGAATCAAACCTTATGATAAAGTATCCTCGAGGGAGACTATTAATAAAATGTATTTTAAGGTTATTAAAGTCAGTATTGAATTGGATGGCTACTGTTGCACACAAATTTATATTTCTTTTAAAAATCTGTCAGAGATGTAGTTTCCCTGTATTTGATAGTCTTTTAGTAAAAATAAAAGCCAATAGAATCAAACTATGCACAATATACAGTACATTGAATTGTGTATTATACAGAATACTAAAACAAGGTTTGATAATGTTCATTAGTGGGTGAGTGTTAGGAATAGAAAGTACTTTAAATATATTTAACCCAGAGTATTTCATGTATGCAAAACATTAGAAGACAGAAGAATTGAATTATCTCTTCTTTTATTGATCTCTACTGCTTTTACATATTAAATTTTCAGAAAACCAAGTAAAATTACAATAAAAATATACTCATAGATTTAAGGATACCAATGATATGTAGAGAAACTTTCTAATGCACCTGGTACTACATATGAATAAAGATTATGTCCCTAACAAAACAAGATTAAGAAGTGGAAACAAAAATGCCATACTGCAACAATATGCAATTGTTGAGATTAGGTCATGTTTTTATTTGCAAAAATATTTTTATATGATTGAACTTGACACAGCAGCAAGAGGGTAACAAATACATTAATTTTATGTGTTTGAGATAGCCACAAATAATTTTCCAATGGTTGTTGAGACACACATAGAATCTAAATGTCATGAATAACTCATGTTTTTAAAAAGTTTAAATTTACATATGCATCTAACTTTGAACTTGAACAATTCAATTGTAGGAAATCACGAAAGAAAAACTAAAGAAATTCTTAAACTGAGATGAAAAACCTGAACATCGAATTTTAGTTCCAATATTATTTAAGAAACAACAGTTTATAATAAATTTTAAACCTCCCTTTTAAGTATTTTAAGAAGTGGTTTTTTTAATTACACTTTCACCTAATCATATCCTCAAAACTCTCCAAAATTCATGTGCCACTTCAAGCTTCACATTATATGTCTATTCATCTATTGATTACCTCATTGGCCTTTTTTTTTTTTTTCTGGATATACCTATCCGTCAATCTTCATTTGAAATTTGTTATTGATGCATAATAATTGTACACATTTATAGGGTACCTGTGATATTTTGATACATGCATACAATGTGTAATGATCAAGTAAGGATATTCAGAATATCCATCACCACAAATAGTTATCACTTCTTTGTATCAGGAACATTCAAAATCTTCCTAACTATTTTGAAATATGCCACAAATTAACTATGGTCAGTCTACTGGGCTATTGAATGCTAGAACTGTTCCCTTCTAGCTAACTGTATGTTTCTACCCACTAACCAATCTCTCTCCATTGTTCCCTACTACATACACACACATGCACACACACACACACACACACACACACACACACACACACACCCCTCCCTAGCATCTGGTAACTACCATTCGACTATCTTCGAGAGATCAACTTTTTAATCATAGCACTCACCTAAGAGGGAGAACATGCAATATTTTTCTTTCTACTTTACCATTGATGAAAAGAAGACCTCAATGGATGAGGTTTGTCCAAGTTGACATAGGTAAGTAGCAGTAATAAAACTAAAATTCTTTTTGTCTGTGTACACATATACATCTCTTCGTTTAATGTTATGGAATACTTTAGACAACATATACTAATTTGGAATGTAATGTTCAAAGAAATCCTCACTAAAGCTTAAACATTTTTGTATTTATGCAAGTTATTATGCTGTCCTTTACTTCTTGACTTTTGGAGACCTGACCACAGTCAATTACTGCTATTATTTGATTGTGACAATCTTGGTCACTGAGAAATCAATGACATCCACTAACTCGCAGTATCAATCTAGTGATTCTTAGTTGTATTTAAGCTCTAAAAGAACAATTGGTATTGCTTGAGAGAAGTCTGAGTGAAACAAACCACAATCAACCCAACACACACTTAATAAAACAAAAAATGAAACAACAAAACAAAAATAAATAAACAAAACAACTGTTCGGGAAATCCAGCTTTTGCACAGCAATTCTAACCTCTAGTAAACAATGACTTTTTTCTTCATTCCTTTCAGTAAACAGAAGCACTGATTTGGAGTAAAAATATAACATCAAGTTAATCTTTTCTTTACGTAGTTATCTCCTACTAGTGTAACAATAAATAATTCTTCAGCTTTAAAATTATTTAGAACTGGGTACAGTGGCTTATGACTGTAATCCCAGCACTTTGGGAGACCAAATTGGGAGGATCGCTTGAGGCTGAGAGTTTGAGACCGGCCTGAGCAAGACACCAAGACCCAATCTCTATTAAAAAAAAAAAAAAATAGAAAAATTACCCAAGCATATTGCCATATGCCTGTGATCTCAGCTACTTGGGAGGCTGAGGCCAGAAGATTGCTTGAGCCCAGTAGTTTGAGATTTCAATTAGCTGTAAGGATGCTGTTGCACTCTAACCCAAGCAACAGAGTAAGACCTTGTCTCAAAAAAAATTACGTTTTAGTAGGTAATATTTTAAGAAAAATATATAAAAGCTAAAAACGCAAAAATCTTGGATTTTTTTTTATTTTCACATTATTTTCTTAAATAGGATACTTAGAAAATAAGGGAAAATATGTTTTCTTGACACGTTCTTCACCAACTTCTTGCTATATACCTAACCATGTTTTGTGAAGACCATTATCAGAAATGACACAGTGAGTTTTACTTTTTTAAAATAGCAATACAGTGGAAGCTTTAGGAATTCAATTCACATTTAAAATTCTCTTTGAGGAGGAGAAAACAGATGTATATGGCAATCAAATTTTGTTGATATTGGAGGGGGTGGTGTTTAATAATATTACTAAATAAAAATCTTAGTCCACGCATGGGGCAAATACAGAAAGGAATTAGCCAGCTGTAATATATCTTGTATGTAAGGTCAATTAATTTATTCTTCATAACTATGAAGACATTTGTAGACAATTTCAAGAATATTAAAACTGGATCACAGAAACAATTCAGTAGGAGAGATGTGGAAGTTGATACCCTGGATCAATGTACCATTTAGCCTTCGTTGGAAAGATAAGAATATTGTTGTGCAGTGGACTGGAGGGAACTTGAATTAGTTCAGTCAATTAAGTCATGATTAATTTATGTTAGATTCTGCTCTCCGGAGTCTATAAAAGCCAAGAGACTTTAGTTAACTGGCGGTATTTAGTTTAATAAAAGTAAAGTCTTTAAAAATGAATTCTAGAGTGAAAAAAAATACCTACTACTGACACAATCGATAGACAGCAATATTCCCATTTTAATTTGTGTCAATGGAGTTAAAATAAATTTAGAAACTAATAAGAACAGGGTTTCTCCCTTCAAATGGATTGAAAAATTTCCTAGTGAGTCATTAGCATGGCTTACATGGCAGCTCTAACCTGATGTGTGACAAATTCTAAGCATGCACAAAAGCAAAGGCTTTACTTCCAGCCAGAGCTGCCACTGGTGATAAGTTCATGTTCTCTCTGAGTCTAAGCAGAAACATTCGATTGCTAGTACCTTTGGTCAAAAATGATTCTGCAGAGGCTGTGAATAGATGTTAATTACTGTAATTATCCATCTGAACATAGTACATGAGCCTAATAGGCACTCACATATTCAGGGTATATGGCGAGAGCCTGTGTCTATAGCCCTAGCTGGGTTCCTAAACCACCAAAAAATAATAGCAGCGTTTTCAGTCTGTCCAAGGGAAAGAACACAAATGAATTTTAAGGAAAATACTGTATATACTCGAGTATAAGCTGAGTTTGTTCAGCACAAAATTTGTGCTGAAAAACCGGAACCCGGCTTATACTCGGGTCATACAGGTTATTTGATTCACTGATTGTGATTTAGCTTGATTACCTGTTAAGCTACGGTTTTCTGCACTTTATTTAAAGTTTTAAAGTTGTTGTTGCTAGTTTACAGTTTTTCTTTAGCAATAAATATTGAAAAGCATTTGATCTACTAATTCCTCAATTATTGTAACTGTTTTGGGCATATATTTTTATTTCTGAAATTTACCAGTGGCTGCTGCATTTTCCACCTCGGCTTATACTCGAGTCACTAAGTTTTCCCAGTTTTTAGGGTAAAATTAAGGGGGTTGGCTTATATTCGGGTCAGCTTATACTCAAGTATATGCAGCATTTCATTTTTGTATGAAAGAGGCTTCAACAAGATGCTGATTCCCCATGGCAGGTTTTTTTTCTTTCTATTTGAAATGTACGATTTTTACTAAAACTCCATTTTTACCTGTCATTTTAGCTATTAATTTAACTTCATTTTAAATTATAAAATTAACGTCAAGTTTACATATTTCATCTGAAAAAGTGAATACTTATATTCAACTTTTTGTCCAGTGATTTCTTGCTTTCCAGTCAATATGGGGCCAGTGGCCACCAGTCACATGGCAACATAGGCAAGCAGTGTGCCCCGCATGTTAACCAATCCTACAGAAAATAAAATACGCAACAATCAGAGAGGCTCCCTGGACCAGTTTCTGCAAGGAGCAGAAGGAGGCAAGTGTGATTTAATGAAGTGGCAGCAGTCTGTGACAGTAGGCTTTGAAACAGTTTCCCTCAGAGCCACCCCTTGCCCAGTGCAGTGAGAGTTTCCTGGCATCCTGGCCCCACCTAGCAGGAGTGTGTTGCCCTGAGTGCACATCCCCAGCCAGGGGCTTTGCACAGGATGCTTAGAAAATTGGGGGTCACCATGTTTGTGTTGCTGCTGTAGCCAGGCCCAAGCTGCGATTGTGAGCTGAGATGCAGAGGGAGGAAGATTTGTCATCTCTACCCTCGGGTGTTCCTGAGAGGGCCAAGGGCAGGTTTTCTCTGTAGCACTGTCATACAGGCAGACAGTTCCTTTGGAACTTCACATGGGAAATACTATCAGGCAGTTACAGTCACACCCTCAACATTCAGAAGAGCGTAACCAGGGTGTGGGGTAATGTTTGCACATATCTGTTTATTATGAGGCACCTCAGATAGATTGGTACCTGGGATTGCTCTCTGTAAAACTAAGTTCCAGTGAAAGTCACTGGTGTGAATTTGACCCCGGGTTGTGAAACCTTTTATGTGATCGTTATGTCCATCAAGGCCCTTGCCCATGAATTCATAATCAAGAATAAAGGAAATGCATCCATCTTCCATTTATTGTATTTTGATTACCAGCCCTATCTCTGATAACAGTACTGGATGAAGGTGACATTACTGAGTAGCTGACACTTCCTCCTCAGATTCCAGCTCTTCTCTGCCTATCAGCACCCCCTGTACGTCTTGCTTTTTCCCTTTATTTCAGATATTCAAGTGACTTTTGACATGTGTCCTGTGCCGCTTTGCTCTTCCTTTTATGTCCCACCTGCTGAGAGCCGGAGCTCATTTCAAAGCTTTTCTCTTTCTAGTCTAAGTACCTGGAGGCAGCCCCATTTACATTTGTGGGACTGAAGGTGAATGGTATTTTGCAGCAGGAAGTGAGCCTCTTAGGTCTTAAACTCATAGTTTTTTTAGCACAGTAGGGGCATGATCTGCTCCAGGAATCTCCTGCAGCTTTATAAAAAGGTGGACTCATTCTGTTCCTTGGGGGACAGAGTCTGATGAATTGTCCTGGCCCTATCTGAAAAGAAAACTCTGCAGAGCAGCATGGAGAGCCGTGTCATCAGTCTGGAATTTAAATGTCCAGTTGCCACCTTTACCACTGAATGTTGAAAACTGAGACTTGAGAAGATTTTTTTTTTTCTTTGACAGTGATCCTTGTTCAAAGTGCACTTGCTTATGGAGGAGAAATCGGGTCTAAATTTTCTAGTTCTTTGAAAAATGAACATTAGGAGCCACTACACAGGATGTGAAAAGATGCAGCCAGAGCAGCAGGGCCACGGCCTTGTCAGTCCGAGGTTGATGTAGAGCAGAGAGTAGGGAATTGCTGAAACCTGGCCCAGCTTATTTGCACGGCTCATGTGCACCTGGCAATGTCTCAGCCACCTTGCTCTGTGAGATGGTCCCTGTGACTTATGTGTGATTGTAGATAATGCCTACTTTGATAAGTTTCCCTTCTAGAGAGTCTCTTACTCCCCTCCCCCCCAAATAAAGATACACCAAGACTAGGTGCTCATGTTTCAAAATGGAAAGGAACAGCAGGGAGTGAGGAGTAGGGGAGAGGCAGAAAGAGAAAGCACGAGAATTGTCAGGCTGCAGTAAAAGCACGTTAGTGTATCGTCATCTCAAAGAGGAATTTTGCTGCAAAAATTTTGCTAAGGTTGAGAAAGACCTAAAACCGAGGTGTCCAGCCATGGCGCATGGACTGCATGTGGCCCGGATAACTGTGAATGCAGCCCAACTCAAAAAGCCAACTTTGTAAACTTACTTAAAATGTTACGAGATTTTTTGTGATTTTTTTTTTTGTAGAACTCAATTGCATGGTTCTTGAGCATGAACTTTGTAGATGACAACATTGTGTCACAGAGCCATGTAAAATAGACACAGGTGCACTCCCACTGTTTGTACACATGTACAGCTCAGTGTTGCGTGACCTGTGGTCTCCATGTGTTCTCCTCCAAGCACAGGCAGTTGAATTGACGCCATCAGACGTGACACATGCTCATGGTGACTTGGCAAGGCAATAATTATCTTTCAACCTACCATTGCACCGTTAGACATTTAATATTATTTAGGAGGCATGTAAGCATTCTTATTTGCATATTCAGGTGCTTCCACACCCCCGCAGTGCCTCACACATCGCCCATCACACTTCATAATCACCCTCTGCCTTGCCCTGTTTCAGCAGCTTAGATAGAGAAGGGCCTAAACGTTGCTTTCTATTTTCCTGCCAATTGATTTTCATAATAAAAGTAAATATGGTTCCTTACCTATAATTTTTAACTTTTAAAAATTAAACTTTTTTAAAGTTATGGCTTTTACAACGTCTGAAAAGAAAACAGGACCCCCCCCCACCAAAAGAAAAATTACCGACGAAGGAAGATTGTTTAATGAAAGGTGGACAGATGAGTATTTGTTTGTTAAGGTAGATAGTCAGATACTCTGGTTAATTTATAGGGAATTTATGCCAGTTTTCAAAGACTATAGTTTAAAAAGACATTATGGGCAAAACCTTGATGCCAAATTTGATGCTTATGAAAGATTGTGTTGTAAGGACAAAATGGTGGAACTGAAAAAACTCTATCTTCTAAACAAAATTTTTTTTTTTTTAAAGTTACAACTTGGGTTTCATCATAAAAGGTACTTATGTGGTAGCATATTTATTTACTTTTTTTGTTTTTTTTTGAGACAGAGTCTCACTGTGTCACCCTTGGTAGAGTGCTGTGACATCACAGCTCTCAGCTCACATCACCGCTCAAACTCTTGGGCTTAAGCGATTCTCTTGCCTCAGCCTCTCAAGTAGCTGGGACTGTAGGCGCCTACCACAATGCCTTGCTATTTTTTTTGTTGCAGTTATCATTGCTGATTTTAGCTGGCCCAGGCTGGGTTCAAACCTGCCAGCCTCAGTGTATGTGGCTGACGCCCTACTCATTGAGCTACGGGCACCACCTCTCTTGTTTGCACACTACCCTTAATGCTTTCCTTCCTGCAGCTGCTATCTACTATGACCCTACTCACTTTGCAGGGAATGTTTGTTGTGTGGAGCCTATAACATCCTGTGCAGTGTAGGGTGTTCAGCAGCATTCCTGCCTCTACCCACTAGCTGCCTCTACACGCATCTTCTTCCTGACAGTCAGAAATGGGTCTGAGCATTGCCACATGTCCTCTGGGGGATAAAGTTGCCCCTGGTCAGGTATGCTGTCCTAATGTTTCTCACATTGTTGTGCCAATTCTATGTATGTTGCTGGCTTTAACATTTTGGTGGCCCCAGAATGCTTACAAAGCTCCCCAGGGCAGAAACTCCCTTGCCTTCATTCTTTCCGTGGACACAGAGTGGAGAGCTGACAATGTGGGGTTTACGTGGGTGAAAGATGACTTGGAGACCACAGGCTGCGGAAACAGAATGACAGTGTCCAGTGGAGACAAGGGGAGTGAGAATGGCTGCATCTCACACCTGCTCAGTTCCATGAGCAGAAGGCACCCATGGGAGGGATGCTAGAAGGCCGTTATAAATCCAACCTGGGATCTAAGGGGTCCTGAACTCCGACCTGCCACTCAGGCCTGCTGGCTGTGTCTGTCTTTCCTCTTTCATTGGCTTTACGAGAGTCACAGCAGTGAGTGGCCCCTTGTCCTTCCCTCTCTGACGTGTACATCCTCCATCCCCCACTTCTGGGCCATTCCCACTGTCACCTCACAGATAAGTCCCAGGTCTGCAGCTGGGCCTCACGGTGGCCTCCCAACCTGTTTCCCCAGGTCAGAACATCCTTGGTCTTCTCTGCTACCCGGATCCTGTCATAAGTGGGCCCCGCCTTCCTGTGCTGCACTTAACATTTGTAACCTCCCTTTCTAGAGAAAGCGTCTGGAGGACAGAGGATTCCTCAGTGTCCCACAGGAGAATGTCTGTCTAGAGTACAGTTCCCCTCTGCTCACAATGGGGGCGTATGAAATGGTTCAGAGAAGTCTCTGTTGCACCAGCCAGCCCAGAGCAGCTGGACCGGGTGGTACTTTGTGCTGGTTTGGCTTTGCCTTTGCTCAGTGGCGTTGTCTCCGTGAGAAGAGGTCCTTTACTATTCACGTTTTGAAAAAATTGACTTCGGTTGTTCATATTTTTCTTCATAATTTTTAGGGGTTTCTTCCACCTTTTTTCTCTTCTGATTTTCTTACTTTTTGCTTCTCTTCTCAGTAGCTAGTAGACTATTCCTATCAGCAAAGCCTATTTTTAATACAGTTGTGCTTTCTCTTTTCCTGTCCAATTACTAAGATTAAAAGCTTTGCTTTTCCATTTATAGTAGAACAAAACACCAGCTAAAGTACAATTAAATATGGCTTTCTGTCTGAGCATGTGGTGGAAGGAGAAAGGCCTCCCTTGCCTGGGGGGCTGACTTACGACCACGTTATGTCACTGCCCTCAGGGAGTACACAGTGACCCACAGTGGCTGTCTGGGGACAGCTCCACTTAGGACACTGCTGCCTACCTGCTGGAGCTCCCAGGTGGGGAGTCTCTGTCGTATTCCCCACAGTTTAGCTTGTCTTCGTGGATCTATGCCTAATGTTTAACAGTGTCTGTTTGTCTGTTTTTAAGATTTGGAGGTGTTGGTCTTCTCTTGCTTCTGTCGGGATAAGTAAGGCTTGTTGCATTTTACATTCAGTGGCCCTCAGAACCCCTGGGACCAGAGTTCCCATCCAGTTATTAAAAGAGGAAATTGGCCAGGAAGCCAATGGGCTGGGAGCTGGCATGCTGAACCAAAGATGATTACAGATGTAGCTGAAGTTGTCCTGAAGAGAAAACAGGAATTGCTAAGTCCCTGGTTCCCAAACCGTATGCCAAGGCACCTGGAAGCACTGGAATAAATTCATAGTGTTGTGAATTTACAAGAGAAACACACTACAGCATCAGCTGGACGCCATGCAGTGGGCTATGATGAGGTTATTGAGACTCGGCTATTTAATGAAGTGAATGGATAGATCTTTCTTTTCCACTATGGCACCATGAAAAAAATCACTTAAAGGTCAGAGCACTGTGAACTGAGAAAGTTTGGAAACTTTTGCCATAAGACAGTGTTTTTCAACCTTTTTTATCTAACAGCACACTTGAATCTGTAGTTAAACTTCCACAACACACTTAAATTATGTTGATCAAAAAAAAGAGTAAAAAAAAAAATACTGTGCTTTGAACTTCTTTTGAAAATAATTTAATTAATGATCTTTAACAGTTTAATTAATGATCTTTAATAATTTAAAATTTTAATTAATGATCTTTAAAAATATTCATGGCACACCTAAAATCAGCCAGCTGTTTGTGAGGGATGGAGGGTACATATGAAAGGGTGTGAGAGGGAAGAAAACAGATTGGGAAGCTGGATGACTGGCCTGAAATGACTCTAATTTACTAGGTGCTGAGTCTGGCTGGTAGCCAGCGAGCTCTTCGGGGCTGTGTCATCTCTGACATACAAGCCCCCAGGCCCCCATTCTCTACCTCACTCTCAGCCCCTCATTTGTCTTTTTGTTCTTACCCCAATAACGATTCATTCACTAAATATTTATTGGACACTATCTACACGTTTGGAGCTGGGGAGCAAACAGAAGCAGAATGGGTAGACATCCCTGGTGCCTAGAAGCATATGTTTTTCCAGAATAATATTTAATAGGATATTATTGGTTTTATAATGATTTTCCTGTGTGCCAGGCATTGTTCTAGAAGCTTTGCATATATTGACTCTTTTAATTCTCACACCATTTATTCCACAGGGATAATTATTGTTGCCATTTACACGTGTCTGGTGTAAGGGTGACTCTCAGACCAACTTGTTGTTTGTCCGTCATCCTGATGTGGGTCAGAGAGCTCAGGTACAGACGGCAG
The DNA here is from genome assembly GCA_963574355.1 of Loris lydekkerianus. Lineage (NCBI taxonomy): Eukaryota > Metazoa > Chordata > Mammalia > Primates > Lorisidae > Loris > Loris lydekkerianus. The sequence goes on along the minus strand of CAUYPK010031987.1, from coordinate 6,359 downwards.
CTTCGAGAACCTCTGTGCGTCACAGAGGGGCCTCTGCTGGGTGGTGTGAGTCTGCTCTGGATCATCTCATGGAAAGCTGCACCCTACACATTATCGAAGAAAACTTTTCTTTTACCACATCCTCACCTCCATGTGTGACATTTGTATCTCATAAAACATGCATTTCACGAAATACTCATAGTCAATGAAAGCTACATTAGCAAAGCTACGTTACAAAACCTGTAAAGGAGCCTTTCTAGTGTCTGCCCTTCCAACATTGCAGCTGAGGTGGACGGAACCTGGGGATGCCGCCCAGACTCGTTTCTGATCTGGTTGACTTGTTAGTTGTGCTGTCTGGGGTATGAAGTGTTGTCACTTTATAAATGTGAACTGGACATGGTAAAATGATGCCTTTCCATTTTTTGCAGGGCTTGTTTTCCTTGAAAAGCAGAAACTAAGAAATTAAAAATGTTGAATGTCTGATGGTTATAGCAAGTAAAGTTTTCATAAAATAAAAAGTTTGTGTTGTTAATTCTTTTCCCCAATAATGAAAATAATATTGTTTTATCACAGAAAATACAGAAAAATATTTAAAAAAAAGTAACTCTAATCATATTATCCAAAGAAAACAACTCTTTACTTTTTCTAGGCATAGACCTGCTTCCATTTCTTTAGTAAAAAATTACTGTGTATGGATTGTGTGCAGGGCATTGTGGGTGCACTTTGGAGCCAAGTATAATAATATAGTCACTAATAATATGGGTATGAATGTATTTATTAATAGTATAGGTATAAAGAAAGACAAACAATTTTCTCTCTAATCTTAAACAAACACTGTACCTTCCCACAACCACATACTCCTCTTCAGTCTGCTTTGTACCCATCTTTTTTTTCTTGCAACTGTGGGATTGATTTTTTTTTAAAGATAGCACTGGCCTTGGAGCCCTTCTCCATTTTCTATTAAAATCACCTAATGGTAGAGGTGAAAGAAAACATGCTCCAAATTTATCTTTGTTCTGTGCACACCACTCTCACAGCTGTACTCTGGTTGACAAGCCTCTCTCCCCTTCTCTTTAGAGTGTATTATTTGAGGTTAGGGAGTTGTACTTATCTGTCTTTTTACCCTTGGAAAATAGTGTTTAATAAATGTTTGCATGTTCTTGTGAGAGTCTTACTCCACCCCATCACTCACCTAAGTTGGCAGTTGCTACAACAGAAGCCGAAATCCCTCCCTTTGTTGTACCCCAGGCCTGGGAGGCACTTCACTCGTGAGCAAAGCAAGCTCGGTTGAGACCAGTGGAAATAGTAATGTTTGGAAGGGCACTTTTATTTTCTAGAGTGGAATAAGAAGTAGGAAAGAACTGTAGTGAAAGGGATTGTTCCTGTCCAGTGGATAAACCCTGTCCTGGAAGTTATCTAGGAAAACCGGATGGTAGAGCCAGCCCTGCTGGTCCTTTAGTTGATAGAGTATCTGTGCTGTTTACAGGTAGTGTGCTTAAAAAGATAAATTGAGAAGATAGGCAGGAAAAAATATTTTTTAAAAGATAAAAATGGTTACACAAAGAAATGATGGCATTATGTATTACAATAAAGAACCACTTTTCTATTTTTTAGTGATCTCTAGTGAGTTACAATAATTCACATTTCAGTTAATTCCCACAATATCAATGATGTGCACTTGCTGTAAATTTTAAATTGTATTTTGAAATAAAATGAAACGATTTTCAGATAATCTGCTATTTGGATTGTCTGCACCATTTTTATCATACATAATAGAAACCTGAATGCAGATGATGATAATATTGATACCTTTCTGACAATATTTGTATGGTTCAAAGGACTTCTACGGTAAGAGGAACAATCAAATAATGTACATAATGTTAAAGACATTTTTGTGCATAATATTTTCAGGAAACATGTATCTGTATAGATAATAATTACATATTTGCCTGCTTTAGAATTTAAGATGACACTCCCTTCACATTCAAGATAATAGATGCGTATTTTATATCCAGGAAAATACTAGTATATTCTGCTCTAGCTAATCAATACATTTGTATTCCAGAGACGGGTGACTGAACCTTGATTGCTAATTTAGAGTGACATTTTTATATCCTGGATTTGTAGACATGTGGAGTTCCCTTTGAAAAATTATGTGTTTGAGTAAACAAAACGTAGGTTTTTGTGTTATTGAAATTTTAAAATCAGAATATTAGATCCCTCTCAGTTATCTTAAGTCAGTATGGCATGTAAATCTCCAAGTATCATAAAGGATCTGCAAGATCATTTACAAGACCTGTCAGTGTATAAATTGTGAGTCTTTCATTTGGTCATAGCAAAACTTCCATTTGGTGCTTCTAAAATATTTCCATTTTAAGTAGAAACAAGATTTCTCATTGTGGGAAAGGAATTTCCTAACCAGTGTCCTTCTTCCTTGGGAATTTCTATTCTTTCTTTCTGTTTGTTTACTTATTTATTTACTTTTGCCCTTCTGTTTGGGTGTTAAACATTTCAACATTTGAGTATTAATTATCCTAATTTTTATGGTCAGGTAATAAAATAATTTAACAAATATAATCTTGTGCTTTATGGAATGAATGCTGTGCTAGATGGGTCTCCTCTTTTCAACTCAGATGAGTTAAAATTTTTTAAAGACAGATCAACATGTTTTACTGTTTTGATAGATGTAATATAACAGAATGTAGCAGCAGTGTTGTACTGCCCTTCCCCTGTTTATTCTGTCCCTTTCAGTAGCAAATGGCATTTCCTTCTAGTAGCCCCCATTGTTTCTGGGGGAGCCCAACCCCCAGCCATAGGAGTGGACATGTCTCTCAAGCCTGACCAGTGGTCATAGCCTCAGTTTCCCCCAGCCATAATGTTTGAGTCATAAGTGGGGAATCTGAATTAGGTATTGCAAGTCCATGTAGTTCCATCTCTCTGCGCCGGCACCTACAGTCATTGGTGCCTTAGCAGTACGAACAGATTCTGAGAAATTTGCCCTTAGGCAATTTTGCATTGCATGAACATCAAAGTGTAGTTACACAAACCTGCCTAGTATAGCTTTCTACACACCTAGGCCATATGGTAGAGATATTGCTCCAATCACTATCATATACGCAGTCTGTTACTGACTGAAAAGTCGTTATCTGGCACATGGCTGTACTTACATAGAGATTAAGTTCATCCAATCAGAATGAATCACGAGACTTATGTCATGGTTGCAGGAAGAGGTGTGTTCTGTTTCCCAAGCGCTTTGGGTAGGTAGGCTCTAGGCTCATTGTAGCTGTCAATCATCCTATCTAAAACGAAGGCCCCCAGTGGAGGTCAAAGCTGAAGGATGGAGGGAGGGTAATTGGTGGGACCACACCTACCGTGCATCTTACAAGGGTACATGCGAAACTTACTAAATGTAGAATATAAATGTCTTGACAAGATAACTAAGAAAATGCTAGGAAGGCTGTGTTAACCAGTGTGATGAAAATATGTCAAATGGTCTGTAAAACCAGTGTATAGTGCCCCATGATTGCATTAATGTACACAGCTATGATTTAATAAAAAAAAGAAAAGAAAAAAAAAAAAAGCTGGAAGGATGGAGATGTGTCAGAAGCATCTTTTCCTTGGCTCAGCACTTGAAAACATTTTACCCTTCTACCTGTTTGTTACAGGAGCCTATATATTTCTCTTTCAGATTAGCCTCGTCTGATTTGAGTTTTCCGTCACCACTGAATAGAATAGACTCTTCAGTTTTTTGTTTGTTGATGGGGAGTTTATTCTGAATCACTCATCTTACTACTAAAAAAATTGAGCGCAGTGGTAAGTTTTCTAGGAGTCGGGGTTCAATGTATTCTGTAATGTAGCAAAATTGTGTTTAGGCAGATATTTAAGTAGGGCTAAGGTGGCAAGAATTTAACATTTTTGAACGTTCTGGACAATCACAATCTAGCTGCACATAGTTTTGGAGGAAAATACATATACTTTTTATTTTCAACAAGGGCCAGATCACATTTGTCAACTATTGATTATCTGTACTGAGAAGTGAAGCAATGGTATAAAATATAATCAAAGGTTATTTACATTTTACTTTGAAATAAATCCCTGGAGGAGCAACTCCACCTTCCATAGCATGTTGATCTTATACCAATACAAAAGTAAATTAACTTCTGAACATTCTAAGTAGCATTCCAGGCAGAGAAAAATCTCCCTGAGTTTTAAATTTTTGTCTAGATATTTTTTATGGAAAGATATGTATGTGATTAGTTGAGAAATAAATTACTTATAAACACAGAGTGGTGAAGCAAATTTTTCCTCTGAAGGCATCAGATTTTGAAGCTCTTGACATGGGTGCTGTAAGTGTCATTTCCATAGATCTACCTCCAAACATTCATAGTGTAAGTAACTGAGGTTTCTCACTACTCTGGCAGGGTCTGTGCTGGAAAAGCAATTGTCAATGTGTCTGTTATTCTCAGTCAAGATTCATCTTCTGTTCTTACTTCAGAGCTTAGTGTAGTAAGAAATTGACAATCAGAAATGACTCTGCATTCAGTGACTAGCCTCTGTGATATCGTGTTTGTTCAAATAATGAATTGGTTTTATGTAGAATAAAAGCCATTAGAAACATATGGTGCCACAGTTGGCTGTAGAATTTGTTTGTTTTGTGTAACTTCAGAAGCTGCTACAGTATTTGGCTTTGACATGCCCTTGAAAATCTGAGATGCTTTGGTCAGTGTGTTGTATTAAAATTAATATAAATTTTAGTGAGACTTCTGTTGCATAAGACAAGCTTTACTTCTTTTGGTGCATGTGTTCCAAACCAATATGGGATAAAAGGACAAGATATAATTTGTAAAGTACCATGAAAGTAATTGGACAAGTTATGTGCAAAAGTCATGTTCCTATTTTGTAGACATATGGCATTGTTTTAAGTTCCTTGAACTGAAAAGCAGATTGTACACAAAGATTTCTAGCAACACTGAGCAATTAGTGAATTATAAGCTATCATTATATAAACCCAAACTACATATTTTGGAAAAGATATCGAGGCTATTCTGGAGCCTCCCTGTTGCAGAATGCTTTCTTTATAGGAATACAGGATAAGCATTAAGTTCATGTGCAATGGCACACAAACTTTATGGCCACCCTCTATTTCTAACTTCAGGTTAGAGAGATGCAGGCATTTTGGGCTCAGATCATTGCATAATGTAAAGGATGATTAACACTTGATTATTCAGTGAGTACTTGCAGGCTATTCAATACCAGAGTTATTGAAAATATTCTTACATTAGCATAATTTTGAAAATAGCCAGAAAACTAAGTTACTGATGTCATTGAGGCTATGACTGGCCTTTCTGACCAAGAGTGCTATTTATTGCTGGACTTGGAGGGTATTTTAGTCTAGTTGCTTGGTTGTAGTTTCTGAAATGTGAATGTAGCTTAATCATAAATGAGAATGTATTGGCTTGTCTAGTTGAAAAAAGATGGTTAGAGTTTGGATTCAGGCATAGCTGGATCCAGGGGCTCAAACCAGGCCAACCAGAGCTCAGCTCACTTCCCCTGATGCCATGGCTTTACTCTCAGACAGAGTTTCTCCCCATGGCACTAGAGATGGCTAATGACAATCTCACGCTTACAACCCTACAACTCAAGGTTGAAAAGGGAAAGGGACCTTCATCCTACTGCTCACCATCCACATTATCTGTCTTATGGAGAGAGCCACATACCCATACTTAAATGATGTACTCACTAATACCAGAGAGTAGAGGATTCTCACTGGGCAACCTAAGACATCTGCTCACCATAAACGATGGACCCACTCAGCCTCTGTGCATTCTCAGAGTCCTCTCAATGGAGTGGACACCAAGAAAACAGCAGGTGTGTTCTGTCACAGAAGAGGGAGAATAAGGAGCTATCCTGAGAGAGAATGACAACGTGAAAGTAGATAAAAGCTCCCTATCAGAGTTCCATCAGCTCGATGACTGGCTTAATGAGCCAGACTTGGCACCCACAGATACATACTTCCCAAAGTATGTAGACATGGGTTGCCCCATAGTCACATTGCATTTCCCTCCTTTTATCTGGGCTTGTCTCCAGACTGCCTACCCTGACATCAGACCCAGCTTGGAGGAACTGTTGTGTAATATCTACTGGAGGGAACTGAAAACAGAAAGCCAGGCTTTTATTTGGGTCCTTACTTAAATAAGTCAAACAGTTCAGAGTTGAGATTGGCAGGGCAAGCCCTTAGAGCAGGGGTGGTGAACAAGTTCGACTACGCGCTCGGGGATCGCTCCTCAGAGGTCCCTCCTCAGAAGCAGCATAACAAAATCCAAACTTGGCAAAGAGCCACAGTATACAAAATAATGATAAGAGGCAAAGAGCCGAAATTC
>CAUYPK010031986.1:0-11515 GCA_963574355.1 Loris lydekkerianus | reverse complement strand
CTGGGAACTGGATCACAGGGGTCTGGTGACTACTCTAATATGTCTTGCTCCAGTGCTGTTGGAGTCAGGAGGAGCCACCCAGCAAATAGATCAGTCTGTGATGCCTCCTTCCTTGCCTTGCAGCTCTGTCATACCCAGTTGCTGCTAGCCCCACAGGGCTGTGACCCAGTCAGTTGTCTGCAGTGAGCAGATACTCCAGAGGTTTGCACCTGCCTAAATCTCAGGAAAGTCTGTATCTGCTCATACAGGCTGCTGCTCTCTGCCTCTATCCAGCAGGGGGTGGTGAGGCCTGTCAACCTTGGGCACTTGATGGAGGCTGGGGGTATTCACTCAGTTCCAGCCTCACCCTTAGTTTATGTTACTGGCTGAATGGAACAACCTTGAGGGAGTTTGTTTCTGACCCTGCTAAATTCCTTTGCAGAGGAGAGGCTGATTCGAGTTCCCAGAAACTGTGCCTCAGGCCCTGTCTTTACTCCTGCTGGTTTATATTTTCAGCATGGTTAATTGTCAGCTGTAGCCTCTTGGCTTCCTTGGTCTATAGGCTGATGATCCTCTGAGGGCCGGGTGTGTCTTAGGCTCAGTAAAGTGGTTCTCTGGATCAGGCCCACCCTGGGAGTTTCCTGGCTCTGCGGGTGCGTTTTCTAGTCCCCGCGTTCCACCAGGCCAGTACTGCCTCAGGCAAACCCTTTACTCACAGGGCCTGTGTTTCAGTCCCAGGTCTGTTCCGTGGTGGTTGCTGTCTGAGCAGATGCCCGGCCTCATCTGGTTGACCAGGAAGACCGGAGGAGTGGCTATGGGATATCTATGGGTGTGCCTTGTTATTGCTAAATATGGCTGCTGCTCTGCACGTCAGGGCACTGCCACTCCAGCCTGATTCCCTCTTAGCCGACCGTCATCTCCTTACTCCTTTGCTGCATAATCAGCACTGTCCAGCTGCAGTTCAGGGCATATCTGCACCTCTTGAGAAATCACCCAAGAATCTAGACTCCTGGGGGGCAGGCCTGCAGACCTCAGAGTGAGAGTGGAGGGGAGTGCTAGGAGCTCAGAGTTGCAGGTCTTAACACCAAGCTCATTTGAGAGCAAATGAGCAAATAAACAGATGCTAAGGCTACCAGACACACGAGCCCATAGATACAGAAACATACAGAGACACATAGACATACAGACAACACACCTGACAACAGCAACATAAAAACAACTGCAATAAAAATAGTGATAATCGTAAAATAATTGAAAAAAAAAGAGAAAAATGTGATGTTCATAGAAAAGTTAAAAGAGAAGAAAGGAGAAATTAAAATTAGAAAAAATAGAAATAAAAAATATATCTATATAAAAAGTAATAATAAAAAATTAACAAAAGCTCCTTCAAGAAAATGGTGAGGAAAAAACAGAACAACAACAACAAAAAAAGGCACCAACTACAAAAATATTATTCTTGTATGTCGAAATATAAATATATACATCTATACGTATGATGCAGGGATCAACTTTAATAGGAATATATTCATACTGCAATATTCTTTCTGGACACCCGGTGTTGCTGTGAGTGGTTCCCAGGCTCATACCTGATTCACAGTTTATACTGTTACCATGGTAACCGCCTTCCAAGGCCGATCGCCATTTTGGAGTTTCTGTAAAAGTTTGTCACCTAAGTATTGTGTAGCCTCAGCTGTTCTGCTCCAGACAGCACTCGCAACCAACCTTCCCAGTCAGTGCAGGATTCCACGCTTCTTAAATCTTTCTACTCTGCTCCCAGGTTCTCCTGCAAACTGGCAACTATAATCAGCTGTTGGGGAGGGTGCTGCTGGGTTCCTGCGGTTGCTGGCGGGTCTGCAGCTGAAGCGGCTGTAGCCGGTTCACACGGCTGGAGCACTCGGGGACCTTGTTCTTAGTTTTACGGTTCAGAGTTTCCCTTTTGGATTGGGACCTGCCAGTTCGCCGGGCAGCCCGAACCACCAAACCCCTCCAACATTCTCCCCCAGGAATGCTCCTGCTCCTGGTCTGGGGGAAGGCACCCGCCCTTTTGGGTCTACATTGTCTATTATGTTAACAATTTTAAAAACAATTTATCAAAGTTTTACTTAAGTCATGTATACTATAAAATACATTTGGATCAATTACTACGAATTTTACATGAGCATTCATTTATTTAAACCAGTGACTACAATATTGTAAGGAATTTCTGCCTGACTTCATGACAATTTATTATGTACACAGAACATAAAACTTCATACATGTCCATATGTGCATATGCATGAACACATCTAAACACATATACATACACATAAAGAACTTACAACTTTTCGAATTTTAGTCATGAAGTAGTAAAACATAAATTCACTGGCTTATGAAAAACAGTTGACTAACATTAATTTCTCTAACAAAATAGGATAAAGGTAAATTTTAGGACTTTAAAAAAAATAAGCAATCCTATAAGATCTATGAATCAAATTTTGGCTGAAGTAGTTAAAGTCATTTAGAAACATACTGATTTTCCAATATAGTGGATTGTACAAAGAATAGTTAACTGTGAAAGGTGACTGAATTATGTGGTCAGGCCTAAAAGGTAAGAGTTAGTCAAATAACACCTGAGTAGTATTCTCTTAGACTCAATTCTTTGCTGTTGAAGATAGAAATGGTGTCACTCCTTTTAGTATAGTGTGGGGATCTTTTACATGGTAATTTTATTTATTTGCTTTTTGTTGTTGTGTTTTTAAGACATGATATGAAAGTCAAAATGATTTTTTAAAATATATCTGTTGGTGGCTCAGTATGGTGAGTGTAATCTCAGCACCTTGGGTGGGGAGGGGAGGATTGCTTGAGGTGAGGAGTTTGAGACCACCTAGGAAACATAGTGAGACCCCTTTATAAAAAATACTTTTTGAAAGTCTCTATACATGTTTGCAGCTGCCTATTGTTCTAGCTACTTACTTGGGAGGTGGAGCCAGGAGTCTTGCTTGAGCCCAGGATTTGAAAGTTGCAGTGAACTGTGATTGTACCAATGCTCTCCAGTTTGGGTGACAGAGCATGACTCTGTTAAAAAAAAAAAAAAAAAAAAAAAAAAATATATATATATATATATATATTTATATATATATGTATACATACATATATATGTATTTTATATATATATGTATACATACATATATATATACACATATATACATATATACACACATATATATATATATACACACACACACACATACACACATATACACACAGAGGGTGCCAAAAAAAGTGTACACATTTTAAGTTAGTAAAAAACTGTATTAAAATTGTAATGTTCATTGTGTTCTGATAAAATAAGATGAACACAAATCATATTTGAGCGCCTTATGTAATTGCAGAAGTCAATTTAAATGTAACAATTTATTTGGGAAGAAATAATTGTCATGGGGGCATACACAAAGATTGGGTGTCCTTCATTTACCTCAGAACGTCAAACAGAAGGTTGGAGGTTTTAGGAAAAGAGGAATATTACCTTTGGTCCTGCTAGAAAGTTTGATGGTGTAAATAATGCTTGTAGACCTGGCAAGTTCTGATTGGTGGACAATAATGATAGGAAAAACTAGTCGTAGAGTTGCAACAAGTTCAGCAGCTGTAGATTAAACTGGTCTCAGATATGAATAGGCAAGTTTCAGTGGCTGGCCTCACAGAGAATTACACCCTTAGTGCAATGTTATGTACACGGAGTGCTTTTATCTCCTGACCCCCGATTTAGTTGGCTATGATAAGATTGACCCAATTCCTATAATCAAGCTTCAGCCCAAAGACAGTGGACCTGACCCTATAGCTGCTCAACTGGTTACAAATAGCCTGATCCCATGTCTTTGGTGTCTCGTGACGTAGAGGGGGATTTGGGGGTGACTGGAGATCTCACCTGATTCTGCCCCAGTGCTTGGTAAGTCTACTATCCTCACCTACTGTATATACTCGAGTATAAGCCAAGTTTTTTTGGCATAAAATTTGTGACAAAAAACCCGAACTCAGCTTATACTCGGGTCATACAGGTTATTTGATTCGGTGCACGCGCACCTAATCAAAAGCACGTAGTCTCCAGTCGTCTTCTGCCGTCTGCTTGAGGGGCGGTGCTTCAGCTCAGTCCACAAGTCGCAGCTGAGCTGATGAGGTAGGCGGCTGAGCTGGACTGTATTCCACTGAACTATTTAACCCACAATATTTAATGGCACATTTAATTACCCTCACATCAGATACAGCTGAAGCTGTTTGGACATACAGCTGATGAGGAGGAGGAATCCAGTTTTGAAGGATTTTAACCTTTGTGATTTAGCTTGATTACCTGTTAAGCTACAGTTTTCTGCACTTTATTTAAAGTTTTAAAGTTATTGTTGCTAGTTTACAGTTTTTCTTTAGCAATAAATATTGAAAAGCATTTAACCTACTGCTTCCTCAATTATTGTAATTGTTTTGGGTATATATTTTTATTTTTGAAATTTACCAGTGGCTGCGGCATTTTCCACCTCGGCTTATACTCGCGTCACTAAGTTTTCCCAGTTCTTAGGGTAAAATTAAGGGGGTCGGCTTATACTCGGGTCGGCTTATACTCAAGTATATGCGGTATTTAAGAACGCTGCCTCACCTATCAGGTGTTGTGAGGTTTCTGCAACATAACAGAGTGGACCCAAGGCAGGAGGGCTGTCATGTTGCCCTGTGGCTAACTCCTGACTTTTCTTCCAGAACCATCAAGAGGAAAAGGGAGGGGCACTATGGCACAGTATCATCCATGATTCAGGTGCCAAGGACCCAGCATCTGGCCAAGAACATAAGGGTAATTGGCCTTAAGCGTAACCCACCCCCAGATCACCCAGGTGATGCTGCTGCACCCTCAGGCCTGCAGCGGGGCCAGCCTTGGATGCACCTGGGAGGGAGGAGCCAGGGTTCAGGAGTGTCTCCATAGCCTCAGGGCACAAGGGCTGAGCACACTGCAGAGGCTGGTGCCTCCTCCTGCTGAGCATGCGGGTGTCCAGAGCCTTCACCTGGGCACTGCTGGTCAGTACAGGTAAGGTATGGCTCTTTGATCCTTTCTCCTGGACCTCTTTCTCCCTTCCTGTCCAATTCCAGAGATGTTAAAGATTCGCTTATTGACAAGGAAGAAGCCCCATGGCTGACAGAGAGCCACCTAATCTCTAGTAAAATTTAGTGCTAAAGGTAGAAGGGACAACAGGAATACCCCTATATGATTGGGTTAATGTCAGTGGGGTCCATGCTTCCAATGTGTCACAGCAGGCATCTGTGAGGTAAACTGGGTCCCCAATAGGGGCCTCCATCAGCAGAATGTGCTCTGCTCTGCCCAGGGGAATGTCCATGGGAGCTGCAGGGTTAGGGTGTGAGGTGTTAGGCAGGGCTATGGCAAGCCACACTGAACTAGGCAGTGGGTTGGGAGATGATGAGGCTCATCCTCATGCCCCTAGGACATAATCATGATCAGGTTGCCCATTTTACAGATGGACAACTTGTCCAAAGCTATTCTATTCTAATGGCAGCTGGGACTGGAATCCAAGGTCATCTGATCCGAACCTGTGCTGCTGTGCCCCTGTGTCATGTCCCGACAGTGAACTGCAGTGTACGATAGCCAGGGGATGCCACCTGAGCATGCAGGTGTAAAGTGAGGTAAACACCTGAGGACCAGCCCCCAGCCCTCTCACTCCTTAAGTGTCACCCCTGAGTCATGCAACACCCACTTCCAAATGCACAGCTGTTACCAACATCTGCAGCAGCCAGGTCCTCACAGAAGCGTACAGGCCTGAGACATCTGCAAGAACCGTCCCCTCAGGTCTTGGCTGACTGCCCATGAACAAGGACAAGAAAATGGTAACTGCAGGTCTTCAGTCTGAGTCTAGCTCCTAAAACTAAAGTCTATCGTTCCCACACTGATAATGTTGATCACAGTTTCTCCTTCCTGGTGCAGAACAGAGAGAGGAAGGTTCCGTCCTTCACCCCCCTCCCAGAGAACATCTGAATAACTGATTGTCCCTCGAGTCCCTTCTTCCCTTCAAACCTTTACCTTGCCATATATTTTCTCAGCACTAATCAGAGCCTCAGAAGAACGTAACCTTTCCCTTCAGGGCCCACCTTGCTCCTCCTATCTCTTTCTCTGTGTCCTCTGCCCAGAAATAATGGGTTCTCATGTACTGCTACAGAGAACACGGGTCACGAATACTTTGGTGGTTTCTGTCCTTCCCAGGCATGTCCTCAAAGCTGGGCCTGATAAACCTCCACTGATTGAGATGTTCATCTCAGTCCCTTAGTTTGGTTGTGACAACTCTCTCTTGAATCAAATATTAACTTGGGTTCTCGAAACAGTGAAATTTAAAAGAACTACAATGGTTGATTTTTACTACCTTCCAATTTCATCAATTAGTTTAATAAAACATCAAATAGACAATTTGTATCATTACAGAACTTAGAATAAGAAATGCTTGGGTCAGTGTTAGGGTGGCTGACGTTCTTGGTTTTCCCGAGAAGATGTGATTTCCTGGGATATGGGACATTATTACTAAATTCAGAAAAACTTAAACAAATCAGAACAAGTTTGTCACCAATGTCGGAGATGTTTTTTCTAACGTTGGAACCACTCTGGAAAAACTAAACATTGATTTAATGGAATCAAAAGCTCAAAAACAGAGCAGTGAGAGAGCTGGTCTCTGCGTGCTGACAGCCAGACCTTCTCTCCCCTTCCCTCTGGGTGGCCCAGAGTTGTTCCCAGGCATGGGGACAGCGATGCCCTTTCTTCTTCCTTCTCAGCTCCGTCCCTCGTACTCAAACGTGGTCCTTTCCCATTGTCCTGTACTGACTCATCCCGGAATTCAGCTTTTAATTTCTTTGTTCTTTCTGTGTCTTTCAGCCACAACTGTTTCAGCTAGATGGAATTATGGTAAGTGCCAACAGGATTATCACCTCCGCGCCTGTCCTCACAGAGATGATGTGCTTTTGATTTGGACTCCAAATGGCTCCATAGGAAGGCAATGGGCTGGGGAGATTTCTTGGCCCAAAGGACTTGTTATGTCTGGTCCTGACACTGGATCAGCCTTCACTTTCCCCAATCCCCACCTGCCCCCAGTGCTCCCCTGTGTTCTCCTCCCCAGCCCAGGGTGCCTCCCCTACCCTGCCCTCTACACAGCCTCTGCAGGTAGGAATAGGAACCCTCTCCACATCTCTATGTCACAGGAGGACAGGTGCCTCCTCCAAATGTCTAGAGTCTCAGGGCTGTGAGGTAACCCCTTCCTCAGTGTCAGAGGTGAGAGCATTGAAGGCCGAGGCAATGCCGGCAGTGTGAAGGATGCAGGGAGAGGGGGAGGGTCTCCCATGATGTGGCCACTTGGTGATTAACTGATTGACGTTCCTGGTGAGCAGGATGTGCTGGACACAGGCTGAGCACTTAACAGACACAGACACATCAGGCCCTGGACGAAGGTGCTGTTGTCATCCTCAGTCTCAGCAGTGGGGCCTGAGGCTTCACTGCGCAGGGCCCTGGAGCCCCTCCCTCTGGCCTCACAGGGACAGAGACCTGGATCCTCCTTCACCTAAGAGTTTGGGCCTCTTTTGGGACAGACATCCTCCCTATTTGCTATTTCCTAAGCTTCTCATAGGAAAAATACTTGGGGAAGCAGAAAAATGTTCTTTGTCCCAACATTCTACTCAACAATTGAGCAATAAGGTAGATGGTAAAGAATGTTGCATTGGGGTCAATAATTTCTTCTGTGTTCTACTGGGGGGGAAATGATGATTTAAAATGGGAAAACCCTTGAAAGCTTCAAAGAGTCTAAGTAAAAAGCGTCCATCAGAATGGCATGATGAATGATGGGTTTCATCCCCAAGAAAGGGAAGTTAGGAAGTTCAAGCAGGAACTCGCAGTACCGAGATCGTTTTTGTTCTCTTGTAGATGACAGTGTATGTGGGGACCACTACAGAAATGAGGACAGCATGATCATCAATTTCATAGGGCCAGAAGATGAATGTCTCTGGATTGTTGAGTTGAGACCAGGTGATAAAATCACAGTTTTTATTCCATACCTGCCGTGAGTGCTGACGTCGCATATTTGGCTGGTGTTGCCATTGTCCCTGGGAGTTACAGTCTGGGCTCCCATAAAGAGTGGAAACATGAGACTGGGAAGCCCCTTACCCCCTACTGGGACTGTAAGGTTTCTGGGAAAATGGAAAGGGTCCTCAGGGGTGGAGTCTCTTAGTAGAATGTATGGACTTCCCCTGCCTTGGGTCCTTCTGATCTGCTACTTCTCAGAATCATAGCTGTTGGGGTTTGGTTTGAATCATGGACTGCGGAGAAGCTTTCATCTGGAAAAGGGACAATTCCAAAAGTTCATGCCTACCTTTTCTTCTCACCCAGGTTGCATTCTAATGAGGAGGGCTGTGATGATGAGTATGTAGAAATACTAGATGGACCTTCTGGTTCTAAGCCACTTGGCACACTTTGTAAGGCCTTCACTAAAGTTTTGGAATCTTCTTCCAACATAGTCACAGTCAGGTACTTCAGAGAACCCAGCCTCTCATCATCTTTGGTTCAGCTATATTTTGCTCCATTGATGGACTCTGAAAGGTAAGGAAGGAGGACTTGCTGACCGTCCTCTGTCCAAGTGTGGTCATGCAGCCTGCTGGACACAGCCTATTCCTGTGACCCCTGAAATAAGCATGAGCCAAAGTTCTGCTGGAACAGCCTTGGGTGAGGGGGCCTGAGTGGGATCTGAGACCCTTCGAGAACTGCATGGGAACTATTGCAGCGTTTCTGTGTATTCACACCTATGGGGTAGGTGGGCCAGACAGAAAAATCTATTTTCTGTATCATTCCTGCCGTCGTGTTGGTATAGTGTGTATCTGTCTCAGAGAAAAGATAATCTTATTGTTGATCTCACCATAATCCCTGTGGTACTTTCTAGTGTACTTATGGAAAATGTGTGCTATATGTAGTATATGATATACAAAATGTATACTATACATATTCTTTAAATATATGGCCCCAAAGAAATATATGTAATAAAAGACTTGTCACTCATGGAAAGCGATTACAGTCTTGTTCATATGCGTCACTCTCTGGATACACTGATATATACAGCACACGTTCTCCACCCTGGAGATATCCCACTCAGAAGGGAACTGAACCAGCTCACGTAAAGTCCCACAGCAGCAGAAGCAGCCCTGTCCCCAGGACAGGCCCAGTAGGTGGGGGGGGGGAGGGGGGTAGCTGCAGGCACTGTGAGGCCCAGGCTTCTTCCCGAGGGCAGTGACCACACAGGTGTCCCAGTGAGGGGAGCTCAGGCCTGGCCTCCAGCTGGGGAAGTCTGGGGAGGGAACAGAAGGATGCACTGAGCAGGAGGCTGTGTGAGGGCAGGTGGAGGGTCCCCCTGAGTAAGGTGAGCTGAAGGGCAAAGAGCCAGATGCTGCCTCATGGTCCTTCTAGGCGTTACTGGTCCAGAGATGTGTGCACTGGGCGAGGTTGGAGCAGGCTGGCTGGTTGGAGAATTGGTTGGGCTCAGACATAAGGCTTGATCTCTCAGGGGGTTTTTTCCATGCAAATTAACCCAGTTCTGAGAACTCCTCTTCAGGACAGGTGGTCTCCCCTCAGCACAGCTACCTTAGCAGAGAAACTAGCCACCTCTGCACACAGCCTGTGTCACCGGAGGACAGGAAGCTGCTCCCAACTCCTGGAGTCTGCACAGCTGAGGGGCTGCCACATCCTCACTGTCAGTTATGAAAGCACTGAAGGCCGAGGCCATGCCCAGCATGAAGGACAAGGGTTAGACGGAATAGCACTTTCCCCACGAAGCAGGAACTAGGCTTATTTATTTACATATTTTGTGCTGAAACAGTTCCTGGGTAGAAACTGAGCATTTTACAAACAGGAACACATGTGACCCTGGACAAAGGTGCTGTTTTCATGCTTAGTCACTGTGTCAGAGGCATCACCAAGCAGGGTCCTGGAAATCCTCCCTGTATCTCCTGATGACATGAATTTATCTGTGTTCAGGGATTGGGTTGCTCTTGGGGCAGGGGCACTGCCCATTTATTATTTCTCAGGCCTGTTCTTGGAAAAGATACTAATGTGATAATTCCGGGGTTGATGGCCTGGTCTGTGCTGAGTCCATAGAGAGAGTCACCAAGACACAGCAGAGGAAAGTCATCACATGGCAGCCAGGTGCAGGACCTCAAATCACCCTCCCCGGAGTTTGGAGCTGGGGCCTGTAAAGTGTCTGGAATGGGTGTTGGGCTGGGGATCATTGATTGGTAGGAAAGCAAAAAAGGCAAGTTATGGTCATGATAGATGAGGGGAAAAAGTGAGTTTTGTGCAGATGCAGTTGTGGGTGCCAAACTAGGTGTTACCTGTCACAGTGCTTGAATTTAAGATCTGAGAAATGTCTTAAGTAATCTTTCAGTGAAAATATGACTTGCCTGAGCAAGAATTAGACCCTGACTCCTAAAAAATGGAAAAACCCAGCTGGGCTGTAATCCCAGCAGCTTCTGGAGGCTGAGGCAGTGGTATGCCCACAGCCCAAGTTTGAGGTTGCAGCAAGCTATGACTCCATTGCATTCTGCTCAGGGGCATAGTGTGGGGACTCTGTCTCAAAAAATAAGTGCCAAGATTCTAATGTTAGAGATTCTATCTCTGGGGAAAACAGGAAAGGATATGGCTCTACTATCTGGTGCCATTTTTCTTAGCAGTTTTAGGGCAGTCAGCTGGAAGGAAATGGGAGCAATGTTTACTGTACTTCTCTCTAAATCCTGATGTGTAATTCTCAAAGTCTGTCATCTGTGGAGGTGATGTTAGTAGGAGGGCTGGAATGAGGTGGCTGTGCTGACTCCCTGCTCCCCAATCTGGCAGCAGGTTTATGATGAGGAATGCTTTCAGGAGGACCCATTCATTTTCCTATTTCCCATTTGTGTAAAGCCTATCACACAACAAATAAGCAGGGTTCCCTAAGAGTGAGTGACAGAAAACAAAACAACCCCCACCTGACAGCAGTGAAGGAAGAGTACACACCATGGACAATATGTGCACATTGGCACCCAGGACTCCCCTGAGGCTTTGCTATCTTCTTCCACATCATTCAGGACAGAGGCTGAGCCTATCCCTGGGCGTGGTGGGGAGCCCATTCAGTAGATCTTGAGAGTAAGGTGGATTCTAAGCTTCTGAGAAGTTTAGCCTCTGTTTTGGTGAAAGGGTATTCATATCAATGTGAAAGCATGTTTTCCAGTTGTATCTGTGAGGGTATTTCCAAATTGGATTAGGGTGTGAGTCAGTGGAATGAAAGGGGGAGAATCTTCCCTCAATGTGAGTGGACATTGTCCAGAACCCTAGGGGCTGAAGAGAACAAAGAGACAGAGGTCACTCTCTGAGCATTGGGACACCCATTTCCCTCCAGTGGACATCAGTATTCTAGGTTTTCTCACCTTTGAACTTCGGGACTTGGACCACTGGCCACCTTGGACTTGAATTAAACCTTGTTGTTACTGAAAGCTTGGCACTGGCTCTCAAAGGCAC
>CAUYPK010031985.1:0-15591 GCA_963574355.1 Loris lydekkerianus | reverse complement strand
TTTATTTTTTTTTATTATTAAATCATGGCTATGTACATTAATGCAATCAAGGGGTACAATGTGCTGGTTTCATATACAATCTGAAATATTCTCATCAAACTGTTTAATGTAGCCTTCATGGCATTTTCTTAGTTATTGTATGTAGACATTTGCATTCTGCATTTAGTAAGTTTCACCTGTACCCATTCCAAGATGCACCATAGGTGTGGCCCCACCCATTACCCTCCCTCCACCCTAACCTACCCCCTCCCTTCCCCACCCTTGGCCCTTTCCCCATATTGTTGTGCGATAGTTAGGTTATAGCCTTCCTAGAAAGCTATAAATTAGCTTCATAGTAGGGCTGAGTATATTGAATACTTTTTCTTCCATTCCTGAGATACTTTGCTAAGAAGAATATGTTCCAGCTCCATTCATGTAAACATGAAAGAGGTAAAGTCTCCATCTTTCTTTAAGGCAGCATAGTATTCCATGGTATACTTGTACCACAATTTGCTAGTCCATTCGTGGGTGGATGGGCACTTGGGCTACTTCCATGAAGGGGTGGTTCTTTGAGGCTGACATATTGCATCCTTTGTTAAGTCATATCTCTGTCCACATTCATGCTCTTAACCACTTTTCTCTGCTGGATGTTTCTGGATATGGAGCACCCTGGAAGCTGATATAGAATCAAGATGGGGGTCAAAGGCCCAGAGTGGCCAGGGTTAATACTAACAAACAGGTGTCATGGAAATACTCACTGTAGGATGGGTGGAAAGTCATTTCGGAGGAAACCAGGGGCAAATGGTGGTTTTGTTCTGCTCTGTGAAATAATGAGAGAACTCTGTATTTCTCAAAAGTGGTGGAATAGACAGAGACATTGTCTATTTCCTGTAGAAACATGTCTGGGGGCCTGATATTGTAAAATTTAGCAAATCTGCTTTGTGCAGAGTAGCATTTAAAACCAGGTTCAAACCCACCTCTGATAGAAATACTTGGTGGCTGTTTCCACCATGCCTAAATATACCTACTTTTCCTCATATCTTATATCTGGAGGTGTGAGAATGATCATTGGAATCAGGCTTCTAAGAAATTCTTAGATATGCTTTGGGAAAATTATGCAAATACTTAACATAATAATCTGACTTTTACTACCTACAGAGAGTTAACTGAAGAGGAAAATAAAATGATTACAGGCCTAAGTAGATGATTTATGAGTAAGGGCTACAAAATGGAGACAGTCTAATAGCAATAACAAAATCCCTATAAAGGTTGAGATGGGAGAAAAATTATGCGGGTTGGCAAAAAGCCTTCTAGGTAAGAAAAATAAACTGAAATTGAAAAGAAAACAATATTGACCCTCGTGATAATTATTAAGGCATTCAGATTAAGGATACATTTTTATACAGAACCTTATAACCCCCAATCCTAGTGGATCTGAGAACCATGTATGGCAACATACAACATATTTGGTGGTAGAGAGGGTGGGAAGTGGTGGAATACAATGATTAATATTTTGGTAATGTTCAGGGATGAGGTCATTGTTTTCTAAGGTTAATGGCAAATGCACTTTCTGTGATTCCATTGCTCAAACCTAGAATATACTAAAGCATAAATTAAGACTTATAATGTCTCTATCAGACAACCTATGATTTATAGAATGACATGTTAATATATAATTTTAGATGAAGTATTTAGATGAAGATGTAGATTCAGTACAAACTGTAATTTTAGATGAAGTAATTTAGATGAAGATGTAGATTCAGTACAAACTGTATTGAATCTTAGACAATTCTATACCAGTGTTCAGGGAAGGTATAAACTGTATAACTTTCTTTAGAGAAACATACACCGATACTAGACAAAAACTCTTGGGAAGGGTCATGTTCTAACAAGTAGTGTGAAATAAGCACCTAAAGATCCTGATATCTTGGACCATATTTCTGCCTTACCTGTGATTTGACAGAAAACTTCAAGGGAATTATGACTTCGGGAAAAAAGTGAGGGTGAAATAAGAAAGCAGTAGATTATCCTTATGGCAAGGTGAGAGGGACAGCCATAAAATTAATAAAATCAAGTGTTGGCTCTTCATGGTCAAGATCTGAGATGATTCATTTCAATACAGTAGTTGATAGTTTCGAAGTTTCAGTTGAGAAGCAATGCTGTGCAGGGTGCCATTCTCGGCACTGGGAGCAAGGTGGATATCACCTGGCTGCTCACAGCCGCGTGGAAAAGACACAAATTGACATTCAAAATGATCTTTGAATAAAAAGGTTGGACAATGGCATAAAGGGGAGGAACAGGGGGAAATGATGAGAAGAAATTCATAATTTAGTATTAGTCTTTAAATTCCTCAGGTGGCGAGGCATAGGAAATATAAAAGGGTTTTATGATGACATTTTTTCCCCAAAATATTTTGTCTTAGTGTTAGCAATTATCATGAGAGAAATAATCTTTTTTTTTTTCCCCAGTTTTGGCCGGGGCTGGGTTTGAACCCTCCACCTCCGGCATATGGGGCTGGTGCCCTAATCTATTGAGCCACAGGCGCCGCCCCAAGAGAGAAATAATCTTTTTACAACTTATTTTTTAATTGTGTTTTAGGACAGGTATAAGACATAAATGCATAAATTTATGTAAATACTTCTGACATTTTTTATGCTAGACTAATGGGTGGTTTTGAGAATGGCATATGTCGGTTTGGGGGTTAGTGACCTGTTTTGGAATTCCAGATCTGCTGTTTTTAGTTGTGTAACTTCAGGCATTTAATGTCTCTCTCTCTCTCTCTCTCTTTTTTTTTTTAATGTCTCTTAATGTCACTTTTTTAACCTGTGAAATGGAGCCAATCATCAAGTATGTGAAATACTTGGGCACGATGCTAGATAAAGCATTTTCTAATAATTGGATAAGATTCCATATGATGAAACCAGAACTGGGGTGTCAACAGTGATATGCTAGTAAAAGTTTGTCAATTAGCTCTTTGGGGAGAAAAGCTATAATTTGTAATTTTTGTCACATCTTGTGTTGTAAATACCCACCATGGTTCATTTAAAACTAATAATATGATGTCATCAAATGTAGGGTTGGAAATTGCTGTGGATGATTGCTTTCATTCACTATTGAATGCCAGGTTCAGCAAACCACTGGGTGTCAGTATTCCAATGTAATGACATTTAACGTAAACTAAACCTGATAAGAAAGAAACCATTGCCTTCTATTGCCTCTACCTAGATACAGCCAACGTGGTACCATGCCATTGGCCCAACCCTGTCACGCACCTCATCCCCCGCCTTCTTTCCCCGCCCCTTCCCCACGCTCTATATAAGCGGCTGCTTGATGTAATAAAGTTGAGTTCCTGCTTAAAAAAAAAAAAAAAAAAAGAATGGAGTGGCCTTTGGGGGCTTTCAGGGTGGGGTGGTGCTAACAGCATTGGCTTTGGCATCAAAGCCTCCACTCACTCACACTTTGGCATCATATGTGAGTCTTTAACCTCTGAGATCCTTGCTTGTTGACTCTGTGAAATGGTGGCGACACCATATGCAGGACTGATGTAAGGATAAGCATTACAGAAACCATCTCATGCAGGGTCCAGAATGCATGGCCTGGCTGAGGAAGTGGGAGCAATCCCTGCTCCGTTCCATTAGGTGGGGATAGTGATATCCCTCCTTCCTAGGGATAGTGAGGTGCAAGTCTTCCTCTGCATCACTCACATGTTCAGAGAATCTATACTCATTCTTCCCTGAACACAACAGCAGTTTACTTAGTGCCTACTATGTGCCCAGCACAGTTATGGAGGGTGGGGACACTCCAGGCAACATGCCAGGTGAAGCCCCATTCTCACAGGGCTGGGACAGTGGTCAGGGGACAGGCAGCAGTGTGGACAGGCCTTTCCCTCTGTCGCCAGCACACACCAGCCCAGAGTTCTGGATGTGACTAATGTAGCAGCGTCAACCAAACCCAGCAGACAGAACAGAGCTAGGCTTGAAGTCAAGGAAGGAAAACCTCAGAAGCCAGAAATAAAGGAAAGACTTTAAACCTGGGGTGAGACAGGCTGCCGCAGAAGAGGTCGCTATTCTTAGAAACTGCATCTGGGTTCCTGGCAGGGCCTGTATGTCAGTGCCACCTGGGGAGCTTGGCGAGATGCTGAGGTCACACCCCAGACCAAGGGAATCAAAATCCTCAGGTTTCAGGAGTGGTGGTGGTGTTTAAAGCTCCCCCACTGGTTCCAATGTGCAGCCAAGCTGGTAAAGGTCTTCAGAGTGGGGGTGGGTTCTCACGCTCAGGCCAAGAACAAGCCTACCGTGTAGGGTGAAGACTCAGGAAATTCTCTGAGTACGTGAGAGAGGGACTGGAAAATCTCCACCCTCCAGCTCAGTTATGGGGGTAAAAACCTGGATGTCTGTCTGCAGCTGCAAGGAGAGAACGTGCCTCCTGTGGGAGATCCAGAGCTGGACTGTGCCCATTGAGAGTGCAGGGAATGACACAGTCACATTGCCAGCCTGTTGCCAGCACCCCAGGCAGAGTCATTAGCAATTAATTACTTTGGAGGATGACCACACCCACCATCCAGGGCACAGGTGATTCCTATTGAGAATGAATTTCCTTGGAATGTTCTAGAAGGGTAAGCAGAGGATAAAGTCAGCAAATATGTCAGCATTTCTCAATCCTGGTGTGGGCTAAGGAGGTCAGTGACCAGCTTCCAGAGATGTTGGTTTAACTTGCCGGAGTGTGGCCTGAGCATTTGGGGTCTTTGATAAAGCTTCTTGGGGTTGAGAACTACAAAGTAAACGAGATCATTTAGAAAGTTTTTGAAGACCACCTAGCAGGATAATGTGGTAACCTAAATAGAAAGTAATTAGCAGAGGGAGACTAGAAATGGACTCCCCAATAGGTGACATTTAATTTGAAACGTGAAAGATGAGGAAGAGGGTAAATCCAAGGAGCTGGGAAGCAGCTGTCCAGGCAGAGGAACAGCACGTGTAAAGGCCCTGAGAACAGAATAGTGGTACTGAAGGGAAGAGAGTTCTAGACCCTATATGCCATGGCCAGAGGCTTAGAATTGTCCTGCAAGGGTGAAGGAAAGCCACTGATGGGTTTAAGCAGGGCAATGACTGGATCTGATGTTGGACAAGTGGAATCCTGAAAACTTGCAGGTTTACTTATTTTATTTGCTCTAGAACAGCAGTCTTCAACCTTTTTGGTGCCAGGGATAGGTTTCGTGGAAGATAATTGTTCCATGGACATGGGGGAGGGGAGGATGGTTTCAGATCATTCAAGCACATGACATTGTCATTATGCATTAGATTCTCATAAGGTGAGTACAACCCCAGATCTTTTGCATGCAGTTTATAGTAAGGTTCACATTCCTATGAGAATCTAATGCTTCCAATGGTCTGATAGGAGGCAGAGCTCAGGTGCGATGTGAGTGATGGGAGTATTTACAGATGAAGCTTCACGCGCTCACCTCTGCTCACCTCCTGTTGAGGCCTGGTTCCTAACAGGGCACTGATCAGGCCTCAGAGTTGGGAACACAGCTCTAGATCTGAGCCTCTCCATCGCCCCCGTCCCCAATTTCTCTCCAATTTCTCTGCCTACCTCATCCTATATTGCATCTTCACAGTCACTTCATAAAGGAGGTAGGTAGATGTCTTCTCCATTTCACAGACAGGAGAACTAACTAACGCTGCCAGAGCTGGGCAGCCTCGTCCATGTCTCCTAGGTTCCTGAGCGACAGGTTCCCAGATTATTTGGTAGTGGTTCCAAAGCTCTTGCCCAGAATGGGGCGTCTGTGAGCACAGAGGCAGCCAAGTAACCTGTCCCACCTTTGTTACTGTAGTGAGTTATATCCTCACCATCTTGGCTGCTGGGATGAGAAGGCACAATGCTGGTTGTTGTTGAGCAGAAGAGCTCACCCCAGAGTGGTCTCCCTGCAACATCCTACTTCACCTAAGCACTCCTGATTTTGACGGGCTGGTCACCCCTCTGCTGACCTTGCATAGCAGACACACCATTGAAGTCTCATTTTAGAAAATGAAAGTGCTTGGAACTAAATCGAAGGGGCTCACCTTCCTATGAGCCAGGCAAGCCTGCACTCCTCCTGTGGCTGAACGGCCCCATCATGCCAGGGTTCACACGGGCCATGTGGCGGTTTTCCCTCTTCTTGGCTGTCCGGTCCTCATTTTCTATTAACTCCTTAAGGTTTGGCTGCTCATGGCTGATGCTGGGTCAGTTTTGGAGAAGCTTTTTTTGATATTTCGAGGTGTTGTCATGGCTGGAGCAGTTGAGGTCTTTCCTGACACAGTTCTTGGAATCCCGTGGGAGCCCCATTTCCCACCCCAGCTTCCAGGGGAGGTAGGATGGCTGAGGAGGTGGTGAAAAAGACCGAGAAAGGCATGAGGGACTTGAGCGTTCCTGTTGGGTTGCTCTATTGGGCTTTGGCTAGAGGCAACTTGGGTGATTCTAGATCAACTATGATCTGTGGGTGAATGGCTCAATGCACTGTGTGGAAATTGTTCCACCACTAGGGCTAAGAAGGATGGAAATTGAACTACCCCCGTCATAAAGCCCCCAGACAGCTAAGATATTGCTGCTAGACAGTAACCATGGAAATATCCCATTGTTGTAGCACCAGAACAGAAGCCTGTTTGTGTTTTTCTTCCACAAAGGGTGTGACAGAGAGCTCTCCATCCACCCCTTCCTGCTACCTCATGACATCACTCCAGGTCAGGGCTCAGGCACTCAAGAAGAAATCTGCCATTAGGCTACCTGGGTTCACTCTGCCCTTGGTGGGTGCCAAGAGGAGAGCCCTGAAAAGGAGAAGTGAAGAATGGGGGTGAAGCTTGGAAGAGATGACACCTGGTAGGGCTGGTGAGAGACAGTGGGATGGGGCAGGCTGTTGGCGTCACTGGGGATGCCATTAAGGGTGTTCATGAGGCAGTGTGCATGTCTATAATCCCATCTGACTGGCATCAATAAACATCCCTGTTCCATGCATTCTGGAAGGGGAGTCTTAATTAGGCATGAAGAGATTTATCACACAGCAGCCCCTTGAAGCTGTTGGTCTCTCTCCCATCTGGACTGATGGTTTCCTACCCTGTGACCATAGTAGCAAGAATGACTGATGAGGTTCTATAGCTCTACTCCCACCCCAGGCCTGATAAAACCCAAATGGCTTTTGTTACCCCTGAAAAGGAGCAAGATTTTGCCTGTGTTGAAGGGTACAGGTGCCAGGGTTCATGCTGAGGTTAGAGCTGTGGCACCAGGCTTAGGGTCACTTTTAAGTTTATAGCCACCCAACCACAACAATGAACAGAAAAAGCCCTGGAGTGAGGATGAGAAGACCTAGGGGAAAATTCCACCGGCCACGCAGGTTGCTGACTCAGTTTTATGACCTATGGAGAGGAGATGACATTTTCTGCTTTGGCCCAACCCACATGATTTTCTGGGGATTCTATCGACATTATGAGTGCAAAATGGCTCCATCAACTCCAAAGCCCTTTAAGTCATTCAGGATTTAATCCAACAAACATTTATTGAGCAACTGCTGTGTGCTATGCACCACGCCTAGTGCCGTGATGGATACAGATGAATAAAACACAGTGCCTGCCCTAGGCGAGCTTACACTCTAAGAACAGTCATAGGACAAGTGCACAAATAACTATAATACAAGGCAGAATATGGTAAGTGCCATGAGAAAGGTAGAAATAAAGTGCTACGGTGGTTCAGCAGAGGGAGAGATCCCAGTGGTTGGTAGTTCAGGGAGAGCTTCGTGAAAAGATGTGGTTTCTGCATGGGCCTCAAAGGAAACAAAGCAAGCATTCCAGGGATGAGAACAGCAGGCCAAAGGCACAGAGACAGGAAAATGCAGCACCCCTTCCAGGGACAATTATTCTAGATTGACTCGTGTCAGGTGGGAAGCAAGAATGAGGCCTTGTACAATTGTTCACGGGTCAGGGGAACTTTTCAAAGGTTTGTGAGTGGCTAGAGGTAAAAATTGCCATGCGCATTCAGGATGGAGCGGAGAATGTGTAAGTGTGCATGGAGGAAATCTGGGAGACTGCTGTCACATGCCCCAGAGACAAGTAAAGAGCAAGGTGAGAGCTAGGGGGGAGGAGTAGCAAGGCAATGACAATAGGATTGCAGCTGGGTGGTTGGGGGATCATAGGTCTTCTAATAGGCAACAGGGGGATCACAGAGGAAAAGGGAGACAGAGATGACCTACCTGGGTTCAGATGGGGTGAGCTTATGGAACTGCTGCAGAGCAGACAGGGTGAGTATCTATCCCAGCTGGAGCTGGGGGAGGGCTGGGCCACACAGACGGGGGCCTCCTAGAGAGGTGGCGCCTGCATGGGAAGGCAGGCATGAGGGTGCTGGTCAAGAGTGTAGGGGGACAAGGAGAGGACACCAGTGCAAAGCATGTCTACATCGTGAAGCAAGAAGAAGGGAGGGTAGTAATGGTCAGGTCTGCCCTGGCTCCTTTTTAGATCAAGGTAGGGGTGTCAATAAATAAATCATAAATACAGAAATAAATATATACATCAATAAATAAATGGCCAAGAAGTGTTGGAAAGGGAGGAGAAAAAACATGAGAACATGTATCCTGGTACAAAGGGGCCAGAGAGTGTGCAGGAGGGTCGCTGCAGAGCAGGTCAGGTGCAGAGCTCGGTCAGCGTCAGGGCTCAGCACCCTGCAGGGCTGGGTGCTGCGGGGAGGCAGAAAGTAAGGATCTGTCCCAGATCTGGAGCTGCAAGGAGGTGAGGGCAGAGGCCGCAGGAGCCAGCAGAAGGAGGCAAGCTGGTGGGAAGAGGAGACGATGGCAGAAAAGCAGCAGAAGGCAGGAGCGTAAACACAGCCAGTGAGGAGGGGATGGACGGACGATGCTTCCTCTGACCCGGAGGAAGATAAAGGGGGAGAGAACAAAAGATTTTGAGGAGCGATCTCAGTTTGGGCGGCTTCCTCTTGGTGGAGACTGCTGTGTCTACAAGGTATAGGATCAGGATGACTTGCTGGGGCCACCCAAGGCCAGGTGTCCTGCTGTGGAGACTGCAGTGGAACCTCGCTCCTGCTGAGCTGTCATCGGCAGGAAAGGACAGGCAGCTTACTGACTGTGCTGCCCAGATGGAGAAGGACGCCAGTGAGGGTGAGCCAAGGCCCCTGGAGCTCCTGTCTTATCTTGGTCAAGGTGTTTTGGCAGTGAGAGACTCAAACAGAGCTGGGGAGGAGTGCATGTGGGGATTGCCCGAGGCCCCCCCCCCCCTTTCTCCAGAGTGAGCCCCAGGGCAGGTTGCAAGGGCTCCCTCCACTCCAACTCCCATCAGTTTCAGTTGGAGGAACCGACTCAGGACAGAGAGGAAACTGTGACCTGGTTCTGTAGGGCTCTGGCCTTTGACTCCACCAACTAGAGGGTGAGGCGCTGTCCTGATGGACAGAGTTGGGGCCAACTCCAGCACCTGACATCTGGGTTCCTCTCAGGACGCATCGTGGAACCTTCTGGAGTCCCAGGGCCTTGACTAATTCACTGATGTCAAAGGAAATTCAACCTCTTCCCCAGGTTACTGCAAGCTTTAGTAATTAAATGTCTTCTAGGACCTTTGAGATCCTCAAGATGAAACTCTGGAGATGTGCAAAGTATGATACTACTATTTTCACTGCTCTTGAGGAGTCTGAAACCACTCAGTTCCCACAGAGGCTGTAATAGGGCTGTTGCTCTCTGAAATATCTGCTGTATAAAGCAAATCCCAAATCTCAGACTTCAAGCAACCCACAAGGGAGAAAAAGTGGAGATGAGGGTCGTCATCATGGTTTGGGGCTGCAGAGCCCAGTGCGGGTTAATGGTTCTGGGTATCCTTCCGCTGCCTCCTCTGGCTTCCCGTCAGCCATTAATTTAGAGCCAATGCTGTGTTCTGAATTGCCTTTGATTAATTATGACCAGTCTCATTCGCTTAGGAGCAAATCTTGATTACTTCCCTTAACTCTCCTCCAAGATAGTGGTTTTTATCTTATCTTTCAGATATGTTTTAAAACACTGTTATTTATCAGGCCAGGGAATGCATCTAACAAATCAAGCTGCCTAATGCTTCTTCAGGGTGTGACCTGTGATTCCAGCCCCTAAGTTATTGGCATTGAGCCCAGATTTCCCCAGCAGATTAGGTCTAGCGTTTGGAACTGCACTTGGCTTTTTTAAGTTTTATTTTGTAAAGTCTTAACTATTAACCTTAATAGGGGAAACCAAGATTTTGAATGAAGCTTTTTTTTTTTTTTGCAGTTTTTTGGCCGGGGCTGGGTTTGAACCCACCACCCTCGGCATATGGGGCCCGCGCCCTGCTCCTTGAGCCACAGGAGCCATCTCAGGAAACAAAGATTTTGTAAAATTCTAAAATCATTGTCCATGTGGGAAGAAGGAGGTGGGTGGGTGTAGGGTGCACACTGGAACCTCTCCCTGTAGCTTTGGAGCTTGGGGTGGGCTCCTGGGACCATCAGGATAGCAAAGTGACAGGAAAGTGACATTGACATGGTAGTCTGGCTGCCGAGGCCCCACAGAGTACGGAATGTAGCAAACAAAGAGAGTGGTTTCAGACATGGAGCTAGAGAACATTCTTTCAGGTCTCACACTCTGGGGCTCTGCAGGCACCCAGAAAGGCATTCATAGGTATTTTAAGAAGGATGACATTTATCTTGAGAGTACCCTTTCAAGCCCTTGTTGTGGCTTCCCCGGTGGCAGAGGAGGACAGCAGAGTCCCCCGCATGACATTCTAACAGGGTAAGAGGGAGACTGACCCAGAGAGTAAAATCCCAGGGTCTCTTCCTCCTCAACAGACTCCAGTTGCTTTAAGGAACACCCAACACAACCACCACATTTTGGACACGCTTCTGCCTTATTCTGGGGTGGGGCAGACCCTTAGCAGGAGGTTTCGATTTTTTCACAACTTGATTTGGAACACCCCATCTCTTAGTTTCATCTTCCGGCTTCACCCAAAGTTCTTAGTGGTTCTTGCCAAGCCAGAATCGAATATGGACTGTCCATCGTGTCTCCTCCAGCCTTCTCTCCGTGGCTGTGGAGGCCTGTCTGACCCAGGATGCTACAGGTTTGTTCCTTGGGCAAACTCTCAAGTTCATGGCCCTTGATTCTTACCGGGCCCTGCCACTTGGTTTCATTGTGCTCCTTTGCCCATTTGAACTGTCTAAACTTTCCTCTCCTCCGTGAACAGCCCCTGTCTTAGAATGGGTCACATGTCCCCTCTGGGTCTTGGCTCACCCAGAATCTATATATCCCAGAGGCTGATGGCAGCTGACAACAGGTGGCTCTCCATTCATCCATGAGCCCAAAGATCCCTCCAACCCAGGAGGCAGTTTGTCATCCAAAGTCTTGGGACTAGCTTCTTTTCATGTCAAGTCCTTCTGCCCCCAAAGATGGACTGAGTCTCAGTCTGGTTCAGGTGGGTTCTCCACACCTTCTTCCTGTGGCTTATCTGCCTAATGCTAGATGAACACCACACAGTTATAAATACTCAGGTCAATATATATATGCAGGTATAGATATATATATTCTGGTCACTGTTTTACACTTTAACAAAGAAAACCACTAGCCTGCTTTTTCTATTGTTTGTGCCACCCCGACTCCCATCTGCCTGTGTTGTAGCTGGCAGGAAATGTGAGCCATTGAGTCCCTCAGGGTGCCCACCTTACGTGGCCCCATCGCACTGACCGACAGTCAGTTTCAGAGCCCCCTGCTCATGCAGGCTCTTGAGGGCCTTGAACTCCAAGGGCATGGTGTGGGGGCTGGCCTGGGAGGTGTAGCCGTACTTGAGGCTGTCATAGTAGTGATATTTCACAGGGTTCTGGTTCTGATCGAGTGGAAAGGGCCAGAAGCCGTAGAGGTAGATCTGGTTGCAGAAACGCGTGGCCAGGGTGTACATCAACAGGCCGGTGGTAGGTCTTTTGATGTGGACTTTGTTGGTCAGCCAGTATCTGAAAAAAAATGGTGACACAACAAAGAAACAAGTTTGTGAATCACCGTTTCCAGGAAGAGGGAGATTTTGTCCTGATGGGCAGCCTGCTCCTGCCCCTCAAGGAGCTCTAGGACCAATCGAGCCCCCGACTCCCACTTCCATTTGTAGGGGACTGACAACCACCCTTGGTTCAGCAGCTGAGCCACTCCTCAGACTGGGTACTTTCACATACTGGAGTTTAAGGAATTCTCAAAACAATCCTGTCTGTGGGAAAAATGGGGCTCAGAGATGAAAAGTGGCTTGCCTGAGGTCACCCAGGCAGAAAGGAGCAGCAAAGTTTTTTGTAAAAGGCTAGATAATAATTATTTATGACTTGTGGCCACATGGTCCCAATTGCAACTGCTGGCTTTCCGCGTAGTTGTAGAAGAACCACAGACAACACACAGGACTGTGGCAGGGCTGGCCCACCTGTAGAACTCGGCAGATCTCTGTAAAGTACCTGCTCTTGCATGGTGTGTGCTGCCTGTCAAGGTCCTGCTGTGCCTCCTTTGTGATTGCCATTCCTGACTCCATCCTTGCCACCTGAGCATCTTCAGATCACCTTTTTGTCCCTGCCTGCAGGAGCTCTGCCCTCGGAGCCCTGCCCTCTGACCACGGGTGACTCCCCTGGACAGCTGCAGGGCACTAGACAATGGTTTACCCTGGGAGGCTGGGTTCTACCCACTCTTTTCCTTCTAAACACCTGTTGCTACATCTTAGTGTACTTACCTCCGAAACAGAGCCCCTGCTTCCTGCTTCTGGGAATCTATCAAAGGGTAAAGAGAGGAAGCATGGAGAAGCAGAGAGAGCAGGCTGTCAGGTGCACCTGAGCCACAAGTGCAGTGAGGAGTGACTATCTCCATTTCACAGATGAGGAAACAGAGGTGCAGAGGAGGTAAATAAATCAGAAGATCTGAGTTCTAGTGACAGTTCTGTCCCTGACTGTGTGCCTTGGTGCAAGTCACTTCTTCCTGTCAACCTAATTTTGCACATTTATGTAATGATGGGACATAGTCCAGATGATCTCCAAGATATCTTCCTGGTTCCAACATTCCGAGACAACACAGAAGTTTCTCCAGAAGTGAAGAAACATCCATTCAGTTTGTGATCATTCCTGCTTTCCATCACACTCTCCCACAGGTTAGAACTCACTGTGATACGTGGTCTAACCTCTTCATTTCTAGTAAAAGCTTCCACTTACTGTCCACTGAATCCCTTTGAGGGGTCCTCAAACTTTTTAAACAGGGGGCCAGTTCACTGTCTCTCAGACCATTGGAGGGCCAGACTATAGTTAAAAAAAACAAACAAAACTATGATCAAATTCCTGTGCACACTGCACATATCTTATTTTGAAGTAAAAAAACAAAACAGGAACAAATACAATCACACCACCTCATGTGGCCCGCGGGCCGTAGTTTGAGGACCCGTGGTTGGCAGAAAGATGCAATTCCATACCACAAATTCCTTACTCTAGCATCTCTATACCAGACACGGTCCATGTTTTTCTATCTTCACACAATCCCCATCCAACATGCTCCCAATTTGCCTCTCTAAAAACACCCATTCCCTCACCAAAGTAAAGGCCAGCACAGTTTTTGGTGACAGTTCAGCACAGTAGTGCACGTGACTTTATAATCAAACACACCAATTAAATTCATGCCAGAAGTAAATATCTGCCAGATAAAACATTCACATCTTGCCAAAAGATAGACCTGTTTCATATTATTCAGTGCTTTTATCAATAGCACTGATATGGATAAAATAGCATTGAAAGGGTGGGGCTGGGGGGAAATTTACTAGAAACCTTAATAGTCCTTTCCTTTTGCAACAAGATTCCTTCTCAAAAAGGGAAACCCCCCAAACATTGCAGAGAGTCAGCCTTAAATCCTTTTTGTTTGTTTCGAGAAAGTTTTAGCCTCTGAATCAAAGTTAAAGATTCCTACTAACCCATATAATTTCAGTAAATCATATAATATTTGATAAACAAAATGCATTTCCCCCACCCACAACTTGATTGTCAGTCCGATGAGTTGAATCTCCGCTTCAACATTGCTGATGGGGACCCGGGTCTCAGACGGCCAGAATCAGAGTGAATGTGGTGATCCTGGGCATGGGGGAGCCTCCTGGGTGGCCCGTACACCGTTGCTTCAGTTGCTTCCTAAGCCTGTCACTTGAAGACTCCTTTCCTGGAACTTGCTATGATTTCATCCTGTCTGGGCCAAGAAACTTCCTCATAGTTGAATTTTCCATTTGGGAATCAAAGTTAGGGACAGAAGCAGAGAACAGGACAGTGTCTCTGCTCACTGCAAACACAAAGCAATAGACAAATAACAGGAGCAAGAGTCTGTGGTCCCACGGCAGCACTTCCCCATTTCTCCCTGTGGGGTGCAATCCCTATAGGGACACTCACCATTCCACCTTGTAACCCTCCAGGCATTTCTCTGAAAGCTCTTCTTGCACAGTCCAAGTTCCATAGTGCAGAACACACACTCTGCAAGACCTGGGCCTGGCCTGTGTGCTCCTCATCACAACACATGTCCATGGCTCCCACAGCTCTGTACTCTCACAGGCCTCCTCTATCAAGGCTCAGATCAGGACTCCCTTGCCCTGTCTCCGGACTATACTGAGTATCTCTCTGGGCAGCTGTGGTCACCTGCACACCAGTCTCTTTCCTGGGCTGCAATGTGCACACGTGCCTCTCCTGCTGAGCTGTGGGCTCCAAGGAGTGGTCAGTCCTGCTGCCTCTGTGCTAAAGAAGCAAATGGTCATTTGGGGTGGGAAGGGATGTTCCCCAGTGGAGGTATGTATGATTGGTTTGTTTTTCCTTTTTTATTTGTGATTCCATGGGGCTATGGCCAATTTTGTGTGGGGTAGGTAGGGGGCTGGGGCAAAGTGGTATTGGTTTCTAAGAAAAAGATCTGGGACAGCAAGGGGCAGCCTATGGGTGGCATGTCCCACTGAAGCCCTTGCTGGTTCTGCGTGATTGCCTACCCCTCTGCCGATGTGTCCCCTTGGTGGTTCTGAGGTCCCCTCTCCTTGGCCACAGAGAGGCCTGGGCTAGAAAGAGCCCAGAAGCAGTGCCTCTGCCTTCCCTGTCTGCTCCTCTGCCTAGGACATCCTATTTCTGCTCCTGCTGTCCTCTCCCTCTGCATAAAATCTCTCCACTCTAGGAGGACAAATGAGCCAGGCTGGTGGGGCAACTGGCATCAGCTGTCCTACCTTCAGACCAGGCAACACCCCGAGACGCTGACACTGGGAAGCCAGAGGCCACGTGGAGAACTGGTACCACTACCACAGAATCCCCAAGACATCAAAAGTTTCTGACTGTAGTAATTGTGTGTTTCAAGTGGCGGTACCAGAGGTTATTAGATAAATGCCCACATTTCAGCTCTGCTCTGAGCTCCAGCTGAGGTCTGTCTTGTTTGAATCAGACATGCCCCTTCATCTCTCTCCAAACCTTCCTACCCATGCTACACATCTCTCCTCCCTCCCTATCACTCGGATGAGATCCGGTGCACTTGGATGAGATCGGATGACATCAGCAGCCCCTCTCAGCATCTTACCTGTCCCGGGCACTTCCCAGGGTGTCCTCAGCCCTGACGCACGCACCACAGACCCAGGCCCTGCACAG
>CAUYPK010031982.1:0-65202 GCA_963574355.1 Loris lydekkerianus | reverse complement strand
TGGAGACTTTGCCTCTTTCATGTTTACATGGATGGAGCTGGAACATATTCTCCTTAGCAAAGTATCCCAGGAATGGAAGAAAAAGTATCCAATGTACTCAGCCCTACTATTAAGCTAAACTATAGCTTTCACATGAAGGCTACAACCCAACTATACCACAAGACTTTGGGGAAAGGACCAAGGAAGGGGAAGGGAGGGGGGAGGTTTGGGTGGAGGGAGGGTAATGGGTCGGGCCACATCTATGGTGCATATTTTTATCTATTAAAAAAAAAAAAAAAAAAGAACAGATTTTGGAAACAGATGTAATGTAAAGGTGAAAAAACTAGCTATGTGACTTTAATGCACATTTCTGTGTTTTGGGCTTATCCCAAGGGCTATGCATGGAAAAGAGCCCTTCAGCCAATGAATAGAAATGTTGACATGGCGGTGTAGCTCTTGGTAGAGTGCCATGGTGTCATAGCTCACAGCAATCTCAAACTCTTGGGCTCAAGCCGTCCTCTTGCCTCAGCTTCCTGAGTAGCTGAGACTATAGGCATGCACCATTTTGTCTGGGTGGGTTTGTTTTTATTTTTGTTTTCTATTTTAAGTGAAGAAGAGGTCTCAGACTGGTCTTGAACTCCTGAGCTCCAGAGTGCTAGGATTACAGGTGTGAACCATCGTGCCTGGCCCTTCAGTGCAGCTTCTTATGGTGATGTGGGAGTAAATCAGTGTTTCCATTTTGGTTCTTAGGACGATCTTCTTTGGTTGGAGTTCCATACCAAAACAAACATTTATTCAAATGTATTGGAGGTTTTAGGCATTTTTCTGAAAAAGAGGTATGCTTGGGAATTTACAACAAAGCATAAGAGGTGATTTATTAATACCTAGCTGATTAATGTGGATGGGTGAATGAAGGACTAGCTTTACACTAGAGTGTCCATTCAACTGGCAAAAAACAATGACAATGTGTGACAGGAGGCACTCCACTTGTATTTATGGAGGGGGTTGATTCAGGAAGCAAGTGGGTCGGTGTGACAGAGGGAGAGTGCAGTGCTGGGCTGCCAGCAGGAGTGGCAGTGTGCTCTGTCGGATGCTTGTGGGGGTCGTCAGCTGCCAGCCCCTGGAAATGGAAAAGCGTGAGTAGTGATGGGAGCAGGTGAGCGTGTGTGATTCCGATGTCTGACAGGCTGCTCAGGGAATTCCTGTGAGAGCTGCCAGGTGGGTGGATGGTGGCCTCTGCTCTCAGCTGTGAGTGCTAGAGACTTAGCATGTGTTTGAGCCATGTAGATGCATTAGTGCTTTTGTGTAGAGTGGGAGTGTGGGTTTAGTCCTTTGGTCAAGTTGGACAGAGGTGCTCATTGACGCGTGTCTTTTTCTCTGTGTTTCCACTTAAGACATGAAGGGAGCCAGCAATTGCACCCCCTTTTTAAACTAAAACACCAAAGCCACAGAACCAGTGAAAGCCACATGGTGTATTAACTTTGTCATCTCTACTAAGCTTAACCTCATGTGGCAGAGTTTGCCTGCCAGGAATGTCACAGGACTGACTAGAGGGGCTTCCAGATTCTCTCAGAAGCTGCTGTGTAAGGCAGCATTATAGTTCTCCTTATTTACATTTTTATCATCTCTATTCCCACAGGAGTTTCCTAGAGAAGCTTCCCAGTACCATAAAATGCTGTAGGGCAAGCAAGCAATTTATACTTGGGTATTAGCCAGCAACAACTCCAGGTTTCTCCCTCAACCCCTCCCGTGCATCTGTGGAACTGCCTCGGTCCAGGTATTTGCCTTTTTTTTTTTTTTTTTTTAAATACTTGGTGCTTCCTCCCTAGCACTTGAAAGTGTGTGTGGATGTTCACAGCTGTGATTCTCTCCTTAAATACTCTTTCGTTAAGTTTCTTGAATGATCTGCCTGAGAGGCTTCGTTCTTCCCCCAGAAGAGGGAGAGGAGGAGGAAGAGCCGTGTGGATGCCACACGCAGGCAGCTGAAGTGCTGCTCTTGGAACTGAGTCCGGCACGTTCTCCTGAAGAGCCCCACGGGCACCCCGGCAGCTGAATCCCTGCTCGGAGTTGGTGCGAAGTAGGGGTGTGTGGCATGGAGACGGGGAATGAGGAGATGTCCCGGAATAGAAGGCTGGGGTCACCATGTCAAAGTGTAATAGTTGCCCATGAAAGGCAAAGGCTTTCCTTCCTTAAGGAGAAGCAGGAGTGAGTCATCATTATAGATTCACGAGACAAAGGTCATGGAGGAGAGAGAAGAGGAATGATGTTAAGGAGGAAATGAGAGAAAGTGCCTGAAGCAGCCTCCTTCTAGGTTGAGGGCTGCAGCTGGGTGCCTGACTCTGAGTTCCCCTGTTCCCTTCTGGATTTGGTTGGTTTTTTTTTCTTCTTTTAAGGGTAGCCATAAGGAAAGCCTCCTCTGGAGACAGAAAGAAAAAGAGATTGTGATTTGCAGCAAAGGAATGAGTCTGTTTCACTCTTCTGTTGCTCCACCCCACCTTTGGACTGTGCCTTGACCTCCACCTGCTGGGTTTGTGTTCATTCAGCTCCTTATTTATGACAGTCGAGGCAAAGGTAAAGTGGTCTTAAGAGGTGGTGGAGGGATAGGAAATCTCTAATACAAGGTGACCTTCCATTGTGGATTTGAGCAAAGAAGATGGTTCTTGTGGGTTCTCTGATTTCTGCTGCATTATCATTCAATATGTATTTACTTAATGCCCGTTGGGCATGGATTCTGTGCCAGGAGCCCTGGTGTGCCAGCTACAGATTGGGGCACGTTCATAAAGATTATCCTGTTTGGTTCACATTGCCATATTGTCAGATAGTTCTTGTAGTGTCATTTTATACAGGAGGAAACTGAGGCTAATGAAGGATAATTTATACAAGGGTTAATGATGGAGATAGTATTCCAAGCAGAACAAAGTTCAATTTTACTGATCTTTTCATTATTCTGTACTACCTTGCTTTTCTTTAAAGTGAGAATTTTTTTTTTTTTTTTTTATTACCAGGAATGGCCATTCTCTGCCTATTTTCCAAGCTACAGTATATTTTAAAATCAGCCAGACCGGCTTATGAATCCCAAGTATACTAAGATTCATAACCATGCACTTTTATTTAACTTGCATAAAACTATCCTTACTTCAGCTTTATCATTTGTAAAAAGGAGATATTAATTCCTAAATGTAAAGGTTTCTGCAATGATTGAGTGAATGCACACACACTCAACTGAATACGTTGCAAACATACTTATTGCATAGGAATTTCTAGTGTCCATTCCCTCATTCATCCTGCTGATGAGAGCTCACTCTTCTTATTTTCTGTGGTTGCACAAAATCTAGTAGCTTGCTATTCTTCTGATTTATGTGGTCAAGGAACCAAGCCCTTTCATATTTAGTCACATCGAGGTAGGTGCAGCACATGTCGAGGTGATGAATGGGAAGGACTTTCTCAGTGACAAAGACAAAAGATTGTAGAACCGACACCACCATGTGTGGACAGGGCAGGAATAGAAAAATAGGACCATTTGGCAGTTCTGAATCCCTCCTCGTTTGTGTTTTTCTAAACAACATCATATGACATTCACTCCCAGAGAACAGATTAATCCTTCAACTGGAAATGTGAGAAAGGAGAATTTTTTTTGTTGGGAACATTTCTTTACTCCTACTTTTCTTTTTCACCTGCACCCCCTACCCTTGTGTTTCATCTTTCTTGAAAAATTCAGTATCAATTTCATATTTCACCTGCCATGGATCATTATGACAATGAAGTGTGTGGCCCATATAGCCAGGGTCCTTCTCAAAGAGCAAGATATTAAAAGTTAGAATAACCTTATGTAAGGCGCTACTGTGAGTTGCTATGGACCCTGAGCACTTAGTGCTTTTTCATATTAGGTGCTTAGATTAGTACTGGCTCATTGCACACCCATCTATTTCAATACATTATTTAAGCCTCTTGTCCTCCATGAAGTCTATTCTGACTTCACCTCCCTACACTGTGCTCTCTTGCCTCTAAACTAGCACAGTATTTATTTCCTGTTGCATTACCCTAGTCCAATCCCTGCATTTAATCAATGGACATTTATTAAGAGGCTATTTCAGGCAGCAAACTGTATTAAGTTTGCTGTAGAGAAAGAGGTAAACTAGGTACATTCTTATACTTCAGGAGTTTTCAACTTGGTGATGGTTTAGGTCACAACTATCTCCTGAAACTTTTTTATAGAATTAAAAAAAAATCCTACAGGTTCAGCACCCGTAGCACGGTGGTTATGGCGTCAGCCACATACACCAAGGGTGGCGGGTTTCAACCCGGCCCAGGCCAGCTAAACAACCACAACAACAACAACAACAACAATAACACTCTTGGACTTAGGTCTTTAATTATAGGTAATGATTTTTAAATAAATAATGTGGGAGATGTAAGTAAATCCTGGGAGAAACAGATCTCCATCACCATGTTTTATAAGGATAAAATTCTTCTTCCACAGATCTTCTGGCTAAAATTTTGTGGAAATTGACAGGGAGAATGATAAGGGCCTAGAAAAGAACGTGCTCTTATGATGTCATCACGAGCAATTTATTTAATCTCATCAGGGGTCACGTTTTTGCACTATGCTTCTGGAGCTCATGTGCAGGATCTTACATTGCTTATTTGAAAGATCAGCGTTTAGGTCCCCTGAGATCATTCTTTCAGAACATAAGCCCCAAATTTCTTAAGATGTCATTTTTACCTGTACAATCAATAACAATTTTTTTTTTTTTTATAAAATCAGCTTTATTTATTTATTTATTGAGACAGAGCCTCAAGCTGTCGCCTCCAACTCCTGGGCTTAAGTGATTCTCTTGCCTTGGCCTCCCAAGTAGCTGGGACCACAGGCGCCTGCCACAATGCCTAGCTATTCAGTAACAATTTTAATAAGCAGATAAATATAGCTCAGGAAGCCACTTGATACACTCATTCTTGTATTTATTCATTCATGCATTCATTCAAAACATTTACTACATGTTTACTGCATGTTGTTGTTTTTCTTAAGAATTAGGAAAGAAAATAAATGCTTAACCTGCTATGCAAGACTATTTCTGGAAAGCCTTATATTTTTAAGAACTTTGGTGGTTATTATTTTAGGAATTCCCAACAGAGAGAAAAATATTTCTCAGCCTAATGGTACAGTCATTTTAATTTGCATGTTGCTAGCCAGACTCCTGGAATTCACTTTCCACCCTGTCTGCACTATTCTAGAACAAGTGTGACATGGAGGATGATAACTGAGAAGCTTCAGAAAAGTGAATGAATGGATACAGACATAAGAGTTATTCCCAGAATAATTCACCTTGTCAGGTCATTTTTTAAAAATTTGGCTTCATCTTATTAGTGAACATCATTGCCTTCTTTGTTACTTCATTACTTCATCATCGTAACTACCGTCACCACCATCATCCATCGATATTTAGCACCGTAAGAGCCCTGGTACTCCAGCAATGCACTCAGTGCTATGAGGAGAAATATTTTACTGAAAAGATTGGACTGCTTTTTTCAGGATCTTGGCACCTAATTTTATTCTAATAATGTGTTGATAGTGAATAAGAACATACTTCTTAAAATTTTGAAATTTCTTAGGAAACTCTTTACTTTGGTCCTCTAAAGAATTAGGTGCTTTGTGTTATAAAATGTATTCTCAGAATATTTTTTCTTGTCAGTCTTTCTTGTACTTTTTGGGGTAGGTGGAAGGCTGAGTAACCTCTCAAAGTTTCCCTTTTGGGCTTGAGATTAAGAGGCAGCCTCAAAATTATTCATCAGAATTCACAACCCACAAAATGCTTAGGATTCAGCATGACTCTGTGAGATGGGGACATTCTGCAGAGGAGATATGACCTCCTTTTGAAAGAGCTTAGAGTCTGGGTCAACTTTAAATCATAAGCATAGAAATATAATATTTCTTAGAATCCCCATATTCCTAGGGAAATGATTTCTCTCCAGTTTCTCTAAAGAAAGAACTGTTCTTTGTTTAAAAATCTCCTCCATATCAAGTTTCTGTCATGGACGATTTTTTCCCCACTGTATCAGAGGAAGTATCTTACTGAAAAGACCTGCTTTCCTCCTGTTTGCTGAGACTTATTAAAAGAGCTGACTGCAAACAGATTTTTACTGCCTTAGTGTGGACTTACATCAGGTAGCACCCAATAAGACTTGACAAGCTGACATCTCCAATCCATCAGCTGTGGGGGGTGGGGGAGGAGGACAGAAAGGAGAGAATCTTATTCCCACCCACTTCCTGAGAGACAGACTTTGGTGGAGTCATACAGGGTCCATTTTTAGAAATCGATTTAATTTCTGAATTGGAGTTTTAGGGATTTTGCTTTTGAAATATAAGGCTAGACACAATATCCACCTAAACAGAAACTGCAAATTACACACTCCTAAGGTCACAAAGCAATAGAATGAGTCTATAGGAGGAAGAAAAAAAATCCTTACAAAACACTGGTGACAGAGCATCTCAAACACTGTGTGTTGTTTTCCAGCCAGGAAGCCAAACAGCTCATTGTGATTGGTAATAATGACGAGCTTTTGTTTGAAGGAGGGAATTTTTTCTAAACCTGGATTTCCGGATATGTAAGCTTTGTTGTCCCAACTTTTGCCCCATCTTTCCCTGCTTCTTTCAAGCATTGGTGATACTGATAGAGAAAGAAAAGCAAAAATTACAACCAGATTCTGAGCGGTAAAAGAATGTTTACATGTGCAGTAAAGTATTGAGAAATGTGACTTCTTGTTCTGTTAAAAATGTCTTACAAACACCAATGGCTTGTTCCTGGGGAAGAAATATTTCATGGCTGCTCTTACATTTGATGAATAGAGATTCCAATTTCTGCTTAGATAATTTTCAGGATAATTGGATTCTATGATTGAATTCCTTTGGGAAGACGTTGGAGAGGATCACACTGCCTAGGGAAGGGGTGGAAGACTTCTTGGACATGGGAGGTTAAAGCCAGTAGATGGATGTTATTTCAAGATCACTTGCTAAAATTATTAGAACTAGCAAGAATGGAGAGTTAGTGGAATGAAATCATCAGCGTCTGCTAATTATGTTTGCTAGGACCACAGAAGTAGCACATCAAATGGACTGAAAGTGGGAGGGAAAAAGTCATGCTATTAATCTAGAATGGCTTCAACCAAGGCTATTAAAAGAAATATCCAACATTTCTTAAATTTATTATAAATGTTTCACATCTTGTCAGCTGTGTATTACACCCTGTGCTTTGACTGTTTGGGATCCCATCTGCTGTGCAGTGGTTAAGCACATTGAAGGATCCCATCTGCTGTGCAGTGGTTAAGCACATTGAAGGGAGGATGGATATGTTCTCTCTCTGGGATTTTTTATAGCCCTTCGCCTCTTGCCCTCATACATAGTTATGCTCTGTAATATTTATTGAAGTGAACTCAATTGAAATGACAAAAAAAATTCACTGTAACATATTCTGAACGTGAGTTAAAAACCAAGAGAAGCTATCTCCAAGAATCATTTAAAGATGTAAACATGACTAAAAATTTAGGAGATATTGACCATATTAGCTTAGGGCTTAAAATTTTGAAGTTAGAAAACATATGCCTTATAATTTATGTCAAGGTATTTCAAAAGTTTATTGACTTACTCTGATGATTAGAGATTTCTAAAATATTCTCCAAAAATAAAATTCTAAAGAAAACAGAGCACCCTAGGTGTTTCAACATATATTTTAGGTACTTATTCAGTGAATTTTGACAAATGCCTTTATGGGTGTAACCTATACCTGTATTACTATATAGAACATTTTCATCACCAAATGCATCACATGCTACTTCCTAGGCAATTCTATCGTACACCCCGCCACAAACATATACACAAAGGCAATGGCTGATCTGAATTCATTCACCATAGATTAATTTTGCCTGCTTTAAAACTCTATATAAGATGCACCATAGGTGTGGTCCCACCAATTACCCTCCTTCCACCCATCCTTCCCCTTCCCCTCCCTCCCTTTCACCTTTCCCCATATTCTTAGGTTAGTTTCATAGTAGGGCTGAGTACATTGAATACTTTGCATCTTACAAGGGTACATGTGAACCTTACTAAATGTAGAATATAAATGTCTTAGCACAATAACTAAGAAAATGCCGGGAAGGCTATGTTAACCAGTGTGATGAAAATATGTCAAATGGTCTATAAAACCAGTGTATGGTATCCCATGATTGCATTAATGTACACAGCTGTGATTTAATAATAAATAAATTTTAAAAAAATAAAAAAATAAAACTATATATAAATGAAATCATAAAATATGTATTATTTTATGTCTGGATTCCTTCGCTCAACATAATGTTTTGAAACTCATCCATGTTGTTACATTTATCAATGGTATGTTCCTTTCTAAACCGAGTAATATGCCATTGTATAAATACATCAGCATGTGTTATTTTCTGTTGATGGACATTTGAGCTGTTCCCAGTCTTTAGCTATTATGAATAAAAATGCTGTTAACATACTTGTTGATAACCTTTTGTATTTTTATTAAAATAATACGTTTTTATTTCTCTCGAGTAAATACCCAGGAATTATTGCTTATAGGATAGGTGTATGTTTAACCTTGTAAGATATGGCAAAACCATTTTTTGAGATAGTGATAAGTGTATCATTTTACATTCCTACCAGAAATGTATGAATGTTTTATCAGCAGAGGGAATACAATACAGGCAATGGGACAACTGAAAGAACAAAAAGAGAATATTTTTCAATGTTGTACCTGAAGGAACAGCTATCATTTCTAAGGTTGTGGTTATCAGAACTCAGAAGATCAGAGATGATCACCCCTGAAACTGGAGTGGTACTTAGAGGTCCAAGGAGGAAGTACTGTTCGACTGACTACTCCGGCAAGTGCACTGACTCTTTTATCTTCATCAACATTCTGC
This sequence comes from Loris lydekkerianus, assembly GCA_963574355.1. NCBI lineage: Eukaryota > Metazoa > Chordata > Mammalia > Primates > Lorisidae > Loris > Loris lydekkerianus. The sequence continues at coordinate 56,289 of CAUYPK010031982.1, read as the reverse complement.
TCCCTGAGTCTATCCAATAGATATTTTTTATTTTAGCTATTACACCCTTTCAGTTCTAAAATTTCCATTTGGTTCTTCTTTATGTCTTCTATCTTTTTGCTGGTGCTTTCTATTTTAACTTTTGAGCATTTCTTGAGTATTTTCATAATAGTTTCTTTAAAATTTTTGTCAGATAATTCTAACATCTGTGTCCTCACATTCCTGGTGCCTGTTGACTGTTTTTTCCCCCATATAGTTGAGATTTTTATGATTCTTTGCTCAGTAATTTTGGATTGTGTTCTGGATATTTTAAATATTATGGGATCCTGAGCCTTGTGTAAACCACTGGTTCAGTGAAACTTTTAATTCTGGTATTTTTCCTAACATGCCTGTTGATATTTGGTTTTTAGAGACCACAAGTATCTGTGTCATGCATTCTGTCAGGGTTTCAGAGTTGCGTTAGTGGGAGAGAAAACTTGGCATGTGTTCACTGCACGTTATGTAGAACTAGAGCTTGTACTTTGGATTCTGTTGGCACACATTCACAAGATGAAAGAAAACCCACTTATTCATTTATGTACTTAGGTCTATCCTTCAATGTCTGGTGACTCTTACTAGAATTTAAGTTTGATGGGAGCAAGGAGGCAACGATCTTTGTTCTATGTATCCAGGATACTCAGAATAGAGTCTGGAACTAAACAAATAACAGAAGCTCAATAATTTTTTTTTTTTTGAATGAATGGAAAAGAAGGCAATAAACAAAGAATACATTAGTATACACTGAGAAGTATTGCAAAGAGATAATTAGGATGACCAGGACCTGCACTATGTTGATTAACCTGTGTATACGTAAGGTTTTTTTTTTTTTTTCTTTTATGTAATGGGAAAATACTATTTTATAGGAATAAATAAAATATGTAATGTGTTTAGCACATAGTAAGTTCCCACCACCACCACCCCTGCCCCCCCCCCCCCCACAAATGCAGTATTTCCTTTCCACGCCTCTCCAAATATGGAAATAATAAGGATAACTTTTAAAATGTGGAGCAAGAAGAATAACCAAAGGACAGGCTTATTTTATGGGACAGTTGATTTTATGTAAACAGATGGCAAATGAAAGCAGAAATAGTCCACTCCTATTTTCATTCTGTCTTCTCTATTAAGGAACATGATTCTTCAAATGGAAAAGGGAGATGATCACAGTCTTTGAAGTGAGATGGCCTTTATAGCTGACTTTTCTTAATCTCTCTCAGGTTAAACCCAGTTCTTGCTGTAAAATGGAAATAATAATGCCTACTCCCACAGAGCTGTTTAAAGCGTGACAGAATAAAAACTATGGGAGGTGTGGGGGAAGGAGAGGACGTACACTCTTCTCATTCCCCAGCCTGTCAAAGAGAATCTTATAATTGCCAGCTCAATTCCAGAACAAATTCTGACGGGCAGTGGTAAATTGGCAACCTTAGGAGTTTTGCTGCTGTTGACCTGTTGGTCCAGTACAGCTGGGCCAAGCGTGACACCCTTCATGCCAGCTGAGTCACAGTCTCCTCTGCCTTCCTGCTCGCGACTCCCTTGGGTGCTGAAGACCAAAACACCATATCCATCAGGGTTCTGGCCTGGCTTGTCCATATCAGAGCAACTCTCTACCAGAGCTCTGTGGGAGATCCAGAAGCCTGTTTCTCTCACCCAGTATTACCTAATAACCTTGCTGAGTAATTTACCTGTTAAAGATTCTCAGGGCATCCTCTCTCAACCAAACAGCTTGATCCCTTTCATTTCTTCCTTTCAAGCATTGAATAGAAATACCCCAATAGCATTTCCAAAAATCTAAATGGGTTAAATTTTTTCATTCTTGTTGTCCACCATGCAGCCATGTTTTATACATCCTCACCTTTTCCCCCAGCTCAAGCCCTACACTGAATAGGTTCTAAGGGAAATTTTCAGATTTTATGACTGCTGTGCACTAAAGCAGGGATTTGGTAAATGTTCCCCAAATAAGCTTTGATGGCCTTGATTTAACTGTTCATTGATCTAACACCATTTAACTTTTCTGTAGATACCCACAACATTCCAAAGACCATTAGAAAATATCTCGGAAACTATATGAATGTATAACAAATGGGCAAATCTCTATGAGTATCTTCAGCTCTGTACATAACTCTTCGGCAGTTAGCTGTTGAATTCAGGGAGAAGATGTAGTGATGAAATACAGAAAGGGATGGGTTGGGCCACATCTATGGTGCATATTTTTATCTATAATAAAAAAAAAAAAAAGAAATACAGAAAGGGAATTAGAAGCTTCTTTGCTAGAGTCATAGGCTGTCTTTCACCGTGTATCTTACAGAGAGTGTGAGGAGACCTGCTCATCTGGGCTGTCTCCTCTGAGATACACGTAGGAGATGCTGCTCAGTGCTAGGGTAGATCTGCTGTTCTCCCCTTGAATGAATCCCCAGGATGAAAAATGAACTACACAACCTTCTTAATGGGGTGAGAGGTGACATTTGATAATTTGATAGACTCTTGATTCAGGAATGAAAGCAAAATAACACTTTCATTTATCATCTCAGAAGGGAATTAGACTAAGGAGCCAAACCAAAGCTATAGCAACATTTTTATTTTAGTGATAATCTTATGTTTTTAAAAATTCATTTGCACTTACCTATATGCTCATAGATTAAGAGATTAGGAGTAAAACCTTGAAGCAGAAAGAAATTTACATGCTGGCCCTCATGGGGAGCAAGAAGTGAAGGGTTGGGGGGACCAATTTCCACTCCATAGCCAGGATGGAGGGAAGAGGGGAAAGATATTTTACAAGAGGTAATTAATGGGGTGGCATTTCCTGGGGTGGGGGGCATGAGACTGTGTCTGGTAGCCTGTATCAAATGGAGAGAAGGGAGCTCTCTGTACCTGGGAAGGTGCCCTGGGACAAGGCAGGCCAAAATGTTCCCTAGCAGAGTTGACTTTGCTAGTTTTTGACTCTGCAAGCAGTGTGGAGCTGAGGCAAGCCGACATCAGTGTTATGACAGCCCAGCTTAGTGAATCTGACGAGTCTTCATAGGGAAACTGGCATCTGAACTAGGGATTTAAAGGTGGTTAGGACTTTGATGTAAGACATGGAGAGGCTGGCAATTTCAAGCTCAGGCTAGAGGCAGAAATATGTGAGACATTTGGGTACTAGTGCTGTCCTCATAGTCATATAGCGTAAATTCAGGGCTTCATGTCTGCGGGGGGCGAGGTGGTGTACCGGAAAATATGATTAAATAGCGAGTCTACTTTGACCTTGGTATTTTCTGTGCTGATTGAGTTCTGCTTAGGTTGCTGGAAGATACTTTATTTCATTTTTAACCATTTAGTCTCCCACTGGGAAAGTATGAGTTTATGCATTTTTCTTTTGATCTTAACAGAGCTAGAATATGATGAGATTGAAGAATAGCACTTCTAATGTCTATTTAGTACTTAATTCTACCACTAATCCCCTGCTTTCCTCAGCCTTATTGATCCTCAGCTTTTTGCCAGTTCCAATGTATTTCTGTGATCAATGAGATATCAGCAAACACTGTGAGAGAGTCATCAAATCAAATAGTTGGAAGAGACCTTTAGAGGTCATTGTGCCTATAGCTACAAGATGACGAAAGCCCACTAAGATAGAGAGTTGTTTACTGTCTGCTTGAAGCACTCCAATGATGGACAGTCTCCCTCAAGGAGTTTATCCTAGTCATTAATCAGCTGGGAGGTTCTTCCTTGTGTCTAATTGAAATCTTTCCTGATATAATTTAATGTATTTGTTCCTGTGTTGTCCACTGTGAACAAGACTAGCAAGTGAGTGCTACATCATTCTAACAGCTCTTCATGAACTTAAAGACAAATTCTCATCACCTTTCATCCTTCCCTATCTAGACACAGCCACCCCAGTTTCCTGCACTCTCCAGCAAAGGGTTTATTCCCATGCCTTTAGCCATCTTTAGGAAAGTTCTCTGAATTCTTGAGTCTCTCTACATTGTTTAAAAATTATTACAGCAAACAGAAATTTAGACTAAGTGCAAAGTAGCTGTTTTGGAGATCTCATCAGTGATTTTCAATATGAAAAAGCTGATGGAACATTTTCGGTGAAAATAAAAGTGATGGGTGTTAGGACTAGGTTATTAGATAGGCCACTGGTGATACAATGTATTTTGCATTGTTTATTAATGTGTTAACAGGCAGTATCTCATGGTTATACCTACTGTATCTTGAGAATCCTTATAAACATGGTTATGTGCCTTCCTGCCATGAAATTACTTTTAAATTATGAATCTGGAGAAGACCAGACACTATATTGTCTTTTCCTTTCTCACCCAATCAATTTGGGATTATTTCCTTTGATGTCTTCTAAAGTACCTTGTCCGAAGAATCTGAGATAATAGACATGATGATTATCACAAATAACTTTAAGAGTGTAGAGCATTTATTTCCTCGTCAAATGGCTTTGTGGTTTATGGCGAAGTTAAGGAGATAATAGGTAATGAACATAAGCTAAGGCAAGAGAGCAGGGGAATAAAACTCAACATTCATTAAATACCACCTGTGTGTGAAGCACATGCAGGTTACCATAGATATACAAAGATGAGTAGACATGGCAAATTACTGTCAGGGAGAAGGATAAAGAATGGATGGGACTGTCAAATCAAGGTGCGCGTGTGCGATGACTCCATACAGCAGATACCCCAGGGGATATCGGTTATGCAACATCCAGTAAAATCAGTCATTTGGCATTGATATTCCAGGCAGAAGAAAACCAGCTTCTCTCAATTAGGGTCTAAGTATTACTAAAAGAGGAGGAGTGAAAGAATCCATGACACGCATTTTATTTATAAATCAGAAATAATTTTAATAATGCTTAAAATTTCTGAGCTTTCACAATATCCCAAGCAAGGGACTTAGGTCCTTTTGCAATGAATTAATTCATTTAACCTTCTCACAGCAACACTGTGAGGCACATTCTGTTTTAACTCCATTTACTGGAGACAGAGCCATGGACATGATGAGGGAGAAGAAATCTCACATGAATGCAGGGATGTTCAGTTTGAGTAGCGGGAAGGAATTCACTTGGAGACAGTGCCCACAGGATTTAGAAGGACGGATTAGGTGGGTATGCGGGTGCCTCACAGGGTTTGGGATGGCACTGGGGGTGGTGTGATGACCAGGGAGGTCAGGAATGCTACAGGTGCTCTTGCAGCATATTCTGAAAAGAGATCAATCTATTAGCATGTCAGGATTTGGTTTGAGTGGTTGGCCGATGCTGGGTAAATGGCATGTAATGATTGGCCATTCAAGTTTCACAAGGACCAAGTCCTTCTTCCTTTCATCAGCCTGTACCCTTCTCCGCCATTCTTCTTCTTTCTCAGCTAAGGTTCTTTTCTCCTCCAAGACCCCTTTGAGGCTTTTCTCCAAGGCCTGGTGTTGGCTCTGTGTGGCTAAGTGTGGCCCTTTCCCTGGCTCAGACTCTCACATATCCTTCCTCAGCTGCATTAGCGTCACTCTCAGCTGCCCAATGTCACTCTCAGCCACCCAATGTTGGCATCAGACTTTTCCTAAAGGATGGCTTTGGTACCTTTTCTTCTCACAACTGGAGGTGCCACCTGCGTGACCCCACTACCACTTTCACTTTTCTGAAAACTCCTGACTTTCTTTTCTCCTCTGCTCAGGACACCTCTCCTACCCTGCCTCTCTGCCCTCCCCCCTAACCTCATCTCAGCCCCTCTCTCTCCTTCGGTGATAGACTCAAGTAGACAGACACAGAATCTGTGTACTGGGTGGATTTCTGTATGAGTCTGAGTTTGTACCTAAATGTGGTTATGAGTGAAAGTGACTATGGGAAATCACATTTGTTTACATATATTTATGTCCTCTGGGTGGAAAGAAATGGGAGTAAGTAAATGAACTGAGACTAAAAGGACCCTGTGGTGGTCAACCTTCTTTAAAATAAAGAAAAACTTAACTGCACAAATATATGCATGTAAGAGAGATTATCATATTTTGTAAATTGAAAACACACTAAATTTCCACCGAGATTGATTAAATTTTGGTTAATTACTATATGAAATATGAGTTTTTAAAAATATATCACAAATTCCTTTCAGTATGTGTGTATGCATATAGAAACAGAAATTAAAGAATTAAGTGAAAATGGAACGTTAGGGCAGTTGTGTATAATGTGATATATATTTTTGTTGCATTTACATATTGATGCTTGGAAAATATATGGGAAGGATGCTAAAATAATAATGTGATTATGTCTAGAAAATGAAATTACATTTCTTAATTGCATTTTATAATTTGCTGCAATGAGTATGTGGTATGTAAATAATAAAAGTATAAAGTTGGAGATGACAACAGTATTTTGGGAGCAACACAAATATGAAGGGGGGGCATGCAGAAAGAGGCCTTTCAATGTAAGCAGGTAAGGGAGGTGCTTAAAGGTTCATATCCTTTCTTCCCCTCCTAATCCTGCTGGTTTTAAGGGAGGGGATCACTCAATAAAAAGTCCACCCGTTTCACAAAATTTCTTCCCCAAAGTTATGCCCAATTTGAAATTTATTTGAACTTATAAACAGATATTCCTGGAAGCATAAAAATTTATCAATCATTCACACAGTATTTTAGCACCTTTGCACATATTAGAAATGTGACCATTTCTCAAAACACTTTGCTGCCATGTGCTGGGAAATTGACATTATAAAAGCATCGTGGACAATATTCATGTCATGGTGACCCTAAGTTTGTGTGGTGCCCCTCCTGCACTGGAAAGCGATGAGCAAATGAGGAATGCGTGGATTTCTTTTCTCTTAGGCTGGCCGAGACTTTAGCTCTAAGGAATGGGAGTTTTGATGAGCACATAAACATATGGTCTGCCAGGAAGGGATAGCAAATGATAAATTTGGAATACCATGTAGAAGGTGTCTACTAGAGCTCTGAATCTGGGAACTTTGGACAACCCCAAACAACATGAGGGCATCAAACTAAGGAAAAGGAGAGACAGAGGAGGCCAGAGCATGACAGAGTAGAAGGGAAAGATCTAGGAATCCAAAGCTGTGGTTCACATTTTACTGCTGTCCTGTGACCTCCTATGCTCTATTCATGAGAGCCCTGGGAAGACATTGTTCAATTCTTACGGGGGTCCCTTCTCATGGGGCCTTTGGAAGTTGAGCTGAATCCATGATTATAATGGAGCTGCCTTTCAGGGATGGATAGACTTGGGCTAATTATGTCTGGACCCCCCATGGTGGGCATATTATGAGATTTATTCCTGTGTTTTAATCCTAATGCTTATTTAGAATTAAATAAGTGTGGTTTCTTGGTTTAGCTTATAGCCACTTATGACAGTTTCAATCCTGGATCTTTTCATCTGTCATTGACAGAGAGACATTCCTAGATCTACGGAAGTCAAGCACATAAGGGTGAAGCAGGAAACCAATAGATCTCTGAACCAACAGATGCCACAGGCACGCTCTGACTGTTTTGTTCTGTTAGGAAGTGCTCCCATCTAGGCAGTACATAGTTATTAAAAAAAAAAAAAAAAGAAAAGAATACCTTGAGATTCTTCTTCAAGGGAGGCATTTTGGTGGATGTATTTTAAGCTAGTAAGATTACAGATATGTTGACAGTTGTAATACTGTTACTCTGGGTGTGATGATAGTAGCTGAGAAGGGATAAGGCTAATGTCCCGTGGGAAATACTTCCTGGGAATGATAATGAAAGAACAATTACAGACATGAAAGAGACCCATGAATTATAAAACTTCCATTATACAAATCTTAATTAATGTGATTATTTCTTGGCAAATTGCTAAATTTCTGTTATTGCTGGGATTTTCAAATACAAAAAAAAAAAGAAGTCTTCTTGGAGTTTGAATTGAGCAGTTCCGATTTATATAGCAAAGTCTAACTTACTTGGTAGAGGAGTCACAAATGAGTTTTCCAGCAGGCCTTTAAGGATTTTTCTTAAAGCTTCCCTGAACCTCTGCTTTTCTTTTACATTTACCTTTCATCCAAAGAGCACTGAACTAGGATTATGTTTGGGGTAAGGGGAGAGTACTTGCTTGGATCTTTTGAGCGCAGTGTGCTTAAAGAAACCATACGGGATTAATGCAGTTCAGTATATTCCGGTTGTGTAGTCTTGGACTTCCTTGTGCTAGTCCAGCCCTCACCATCAAAATGGAAGTTTCCATAGTGATATGACCTGAGGGTATAGCTGTAGTTTATTCAGTTAGAGCAGGTGCTGCTGCTCCTACAGTTGGAGATACAAAGTCAACGTCTATTACACCAAGAGGTCTGTGATGCCAGAAACTATATTTTATTTGCCACCAAGTCCCTTTATTTTGTTTTTAATGTTATAGAGAGAGGCCAATGGGCTACTGAAGCAGAAATTGAACAGAAATGATTACATGCAACTCCTGGGTTACAAATTAGATAGGGTCTGTAGGTTTGTCCTTAAGTTGAATTTAGATGTAAGTTGGAACAGATACATTTACATATTACCTGCAATAGCCCCTATTTGTAGGTGCAAGTGGTATGTAAATGGGGTGATTGTAACTTGGGGCCTGCCTGTTCTTTGGTAGGATGATGATATTTCTGTGAATTTTTAGGCTCCCAACCTCAATTTCATTAGTTCCCTTGGAGCTGGTCAGAATCAAGGCAATGACCATCCTAACCAAACTAATTAGAGATGTAAATCTAAACCAGATGCCTACTGATAACATAGTCTTTGTTATTAATTATTCCATAAAAATCACCTCCAAAACTTATCCTTTAAAATAACAACAACAATTTATTTGCTAACAGCTTTGCAATTTGGCAAGGACTTCTTAGGGACAGCTTATTTTAATTCTTGGTGGCATCAGTGTATTCGACCAGAGCAGAATGATCCACTTCTGGGATTGTATGACTGGCAAATTTGTACTAGCTGGCAGCTAGGAGTCACCAGGTCTCCATTACAATCTCTGTGTGCTTCTCCACTTGGCTACTTGAACTTCCTCAGTCATGATGACTAGTTCTACCTGGCACCATGTCATTCTGCTATATTTGTTCTTGTGGTCAAAGCAGTCACAGCCCACCCCACTTTTAAGGATGGTGGAGACTATAGGGGAAGATAAAAATAAACTACCTTTTGATGAAAGATGTGATAGAGCATTTTCAGCTTTTTTTGTGAAAAAGAAAAAAATAATCTATTTTGCTTTTGAAATAGGGTATTGCTCTATTACCTGAAGTGCAGCGACATAATCATAGCTCATTGCAACTGGGCTCAAGAGATCCTTCTGCCTCAACCTCCCACGTAGCTGGTACTATAGGCCAGCACCATCATAACTACCTAATTTTTTTTGTTTGTTTATATAAAGACAGGGTCTTGCTATGTTACCTAGCCTAGTCTCAAATTCCTGGCCTCAAACAATCCTCATGCTTCAGCCTCTCCAGTAGCTGGTATTTCAGGTGTGAGCCACCATGCCTGGCTGAAGCCATCTTTAATGAACACCACATGTTCCCTAAAAAATACCTATTGAAAAGTTTTGTCAATCAATCCAAGCTGATTGTTCATTTTGTTTTCATTCTGTTAGAAAAATTCCATAATTAGCTGCATTACCAAGGCCAAGAGTAGGCTGTATGTGGTGGCTCATGCCTGTAATCCTGGCACTCTGGGAGGCCTAGGTGCATGGATTCCTTGAGCTCAGGAGTTCAAGACCAGCCCGAGGAAGAGCAAGACCCTGTCTCTACTAACAACAGATAAACTAGCCAGTTGTCACAGCTGGCACCTATAGTCCCAGCTACTCAGGAGGCTGAGGTAAGAGGATCTCTTGAGCCCAAGAGTTTGAGATTGTTATAAACTATGACACCATGGCGCTCCAGCCAGGGTGAGAAAGTGAGACTCTGTCTCAAAAAAGAAAAAAAAAAAAAAAAAAAAAAAAGTCTAAGAATAAAAGAGTGGGTGGCATTTGGCCTCCTTAATTTTTTCATCAGTTCCCCTTCCAGATCCTGGTATCTAACACATATAAACAGGGTAAAACCAGTATGCTTAACTATGTAGATGACATTTTAAGAAAAGTCCCAGTGTGCTGATATCTCCCATCCTCTTATCCCAACACACAGTATGTTGCTGCCCTTTGCCCCTTTTCTGTATAATGCTGGAGCTGCCACTTCTCAGTTATAAGAAGATCCCCTGCTAAATTTAGAAACAGAAAAAGGAGTGAATTACTGGTCTGAGAGGCTGGTGTCAGAAAGTTATAATGTATTCTTCTCAACTATAATGTTACCTGCCAACTGTATTTATCTGGTAAAAGAAATTGTTTTCTTTGTTCTTCCAGATGATTCTCTCCTCTCCATAGTATTAGAAAGGCCACTTTTGAATACATTGGTTCTGGAGCTGAGTGTGGTTGTTCACACCTGCAATCCCAGTACTTTGGGAGGCTCAAGAGGGAGGATCACTTGAAGCCAGGAGTTTAATGCCAGCCTGAGAAACACAGAGAGACACCATTTCACACACAAAAAAAGGAAAATAGAAAAGTAATAATAAAACATTCATTGATTCTTCATTCATAGCTTTTAAACAGACAAGTTTCCTTTGCCAACCCAATCTTTCTTCAGAGATTCCTGTTAAACAAATTGTATATGTTAATTGTTATGATTCTTTTACAGATTTTTTATACCATTAGAACTACCTTAGTAAGAAACAATTCCAGGCTCTGTTCACTCTGCTTCCACCGAGGAGACTCTAATGGTAACCATTCATTAGTTACCTATTAGTGCCGGAGAGTAAATATGTGTTACTTTGTCGGCAGCATAACGTACACCATGGGAAGATGGGAATTCAGAGAGGCCAACTTCATCCTCTTATTCCAACTTTCCTACTGGATAGCAGCAGTAGGAAAACTGGAACAAGAGAAAATCCACTTACATTCCCATTGCCAATTAAGACAAGGATTTTAATTTAAATTATAGTCCTTGACCTTATCCATACCTATTTGTATACAGTTGCTATTATAGGATGCACCCAATTTTTCATTCTACCTTTTTATACAATGTTTTGGGGGCTCGACATTTCCCTAAGTTTTTACATATTACACTGATGATTTGTATTTATACATAGAGTATGTAATACTCTATGCAGATGGTCAAAGTAGATCTGTTTGGGCTTTGAAAATATTTTTGGTATATAAGAGTTTATATATATATATATTATATATTTTATAAAATATATATAATATATTTCTATATATATATAAAATATATCATATAATAATATAAAATATATTTTATATATACATTATATATACTATATATATATGTAGTAGAAATGTTTGGAAATTATATAAGAAGAATGAATACACAGATTTTTATCATACACATCAATATAATACTGATATATTTTGGAAGATTTTCTTCTGAGCTTTAAAAATATAAATATATTCTGTTTATATGGACACATACACTATTTTATTGTACACAGAATAGAAATTGGACTATCAAAAGAGCTCCAACTAGTATTTGTTTATCTCCACAAAAGGAAAATTGTGAGAAATTCTCTGTTGTCTTACTTTTCCACAGGGACTCTCCTTTTGGAGAGTTTCATTGTTTCAACAAGGCAGGAATTTGCTTAGATTTGAAAACATTCCTAAATGTAAAATCACTCCCCAGCCCCCTCATGTTGCCTCAGTACAAAGCAGGATGCACATGCCTCCCTCAGCAGTGTGTGTCCTGCACTCATTGCCTCATAAACCATGGAGCAAGGCCTGGTAATGATGTGGGGAGGTGACCTCCAGCTGAACACTGAAGCTGGAAGAAATGGCGCTGTCCTGTGCAATGGTGGTTACATCTGAATGTCATCCCAGCCTCTCATTTAGGAATGCTCCCAACCTAAGGGAGAAGAAAGGGTGGGTCTATTTGTCCTCCTCCATGTGAGATGCAAAAGCACACCTTATCTGTTACTTTGGTGCATATTGCAGAGTTGTATGTTGAATTACCTATGAAAGCTTAGTTTTCAGTGAGATGTAATACTGTAGATTATAGCAAAATGCATTCTCAGGATCAGCATTCTCTGCTTAAATGGTGAAATGGCAGAACTGATGCAATTCAACTGTCTTGTTCTTGTTTCATGCAGTGAAACATCTTTAACATGTGAAATTCTTTGAATGCATAGGAAACTGCCGAACATACTAACTCATGCTACTATTTCCACTGCACAAATTTAATGGGTGTTCACACGAGGCTTCTCAGTTCTTTAATAGGCTACGTTTCACTGGTGGACATATTCTCCCTAAATTCAATCTTGGGGAAAGGTTTTGGGGAGGGCCGGATGGGGCAGAGCCTCTCCATGGACGATGACCATCTTTCCAGCCTCTTCTCACTAGTTCCTGCTGTCAGAATGTTACTGACAAATGAGATGAAGTCCCTTTCTAGTGGCTACAGCAACCACTGAAGAAAGAACAAGGGATATGAACACAAGGGGAGATGAAATCAAGTGTCACCCAAAGCTGGTAGGGTGATGAGGGGAAAATGGGCTGGGAATATGGGCTCAGCTAGATGCTAATTGTACCATCTGTGAGTGTGTCAGAAGCCCTGATAGACTCAATAGACTGTTCTATTTTGTTAAAAATTGCACTCAGAGACAAGCTGCTTCCTGAATTGGATGAATTTTAAGGTTATGGTTGCACTTTTAAAAAGTAAAAATTGAGGCTTTTCGCATTCTTTGCCTCTCTCCTGGGTTGTGGGAGTAATTCATGGCAACTCAGAATTTATATCTTGGAGCAAACTTGCTTGACGATTTGTCTTCATTCCATTTGGGGGAAAAAAAATAAACCTCATCAGCCAGGGCCTGATTTTCCGAGAGCCCATCATTCAGGCATTTATTATCCACTTTGTGAAATTTCTAGGCATTTCACTTTTCACCCTTTCCCCTCCTGCTGGGTTTGGTCATTTTGCTGCTTATTAGGGCTTCCACCAGCAGATGTGGAGGAGCATAGAGAACAGCTACAGCATTATTAAGTTTTGCTTCATGATAGGAGCTTTGCAAAGGGCTCCATGGAGGGAGAATTTTGAACCCTTGGTGTACAATAAGGTTTGGAGTTATCCATTGATTTTGATTACATATGCCCTCCCTGTCCCCCATTAGTACTGATAATGAAGAGCTCACTTGCAGGAAAACAGGATAGAAAGAGATTGCAAAATATAGTCAAGATTCACAGTGAGCTGTGACTTAAACATGTTCCTGTAATATGATGCTGTAATGAGAGGGAGCCTGAGTCCATATGCGTTCATTGAAGTATCAAAATGGTGTGCAATCTTTCTTCTCATCCAGCATTGGCCAGGCACACATAGGAGTAGAAGTTTTCAATGGGAATGAGACTGTGTGGTGATGGTAGATTCTAGAATGTCCTGGAGCACCTTTTTCAAATCCTATGCTCTCACTTCTCTGAGATTTGAGAGGAGGTCAGGGTGGGAACTCTGGAAACCTCACTATGGCAGCCATCTTCTATGCCTCCATAGAAATGAGATGTCAGTGATTTTGAGAAGGCAGAGCAAGGAAAATGAAAATAGTTAAAGAGACTCCAAGCCAGTAGTCTCAACCCTGAAGATAAGAGGACTCCCAAAGTAGTTAAATAATTTTTGTTACATATTTAAAAGGTTATTTGTAGAATGCTGGTTTCCTGAGATCATTCTCCACACTCCTGCCAGTGTGATCTTCCAACATGCCAAATGATCATGCTGCACCCTTACTTGGTCTGTATTAATGCTTCAAGCTCCTTCTCCTTCTCGACTCTTCCTTCCTCTTCCAATTTTAATAAGAACCAGTCAGTTCACTATTGACCTTGGAGTCCTAAGGAGCTTGTAGTTATGACAAGAAAGTTCATAGCTGCAAGTTGGCATGCCTGGAGAGTGTGCTGTAAGAGCTCAGGGCTATACTTTTTCTCCCTCCAATGACAGGGAGCAATGGACGCATTTAAGTCCACATTTCACATTCCACGTCCATTCACTCTTTACAATAGTTTCTTAGATTATCCTCCAGCATTCAATCACCACTTTGCAGACTATAGTTCAGATGTGAATTGTTTCTCTTATCTCAACTACAAGCTCCTTAACTTGTCTTTATGCCAAGTATTATTTTTATTAACAACAACAAAGAAATTAATTAGAGAAAAATTAATTGGATCACTTATCTGCCCTGTTTGAAAACTTTTCTTGGATACTTATTTACAGGAACACAGAACCCTGTCCAAGACCTTCACAACAATGCCGTCTCTCTTTTCATCCTTACACCATGTTCTGCTGCTCTCTGCGCCCAGCTCCCTTATTTCCTTTTCTCTATTGTGTCCTGCAGCTGCGTCTTTGTCACTGTACCTATTACAGCCTCTGGACTCTCTATCCCTCTCTTCTTTGCCAGGTAAACTGATCATTCTTTAAGACCTGCTAACATAGCTCTCATGTGAAGCCTGAAGCTCCTTCCCCACCGGCTTCCCATGTTCTCCCCTCTTCCTAATTCCTAGTCAAACTTTTATAGCCTTTAAACTATTGAACTCATAGGATTTTCTTCTCCCCAGCTGTGCCACCTTGGGTCACTTATTGCTATGCTATATTACAGAGAAGTATAACAGTGGCAAGCCAATATTTGAAAAGGTAGAAAGAAAGTAAGGGGATAGGTGAGTGCAAATGATTCTCCCTTCAATAACAGGGAGCAATGGACGCATTTAAACCCACATTTCACATTCCATGTCCATTCAGGCTTCATGCAATGGTTTCCTCTCCCATTTCCTGTGTAACTGTTGGAATGCACCCAGAAAATTCTGATTCTTTTATTTCCTTAATAAAAACTATTTTCTGTCCTTGGTGAATTGAGTGGGACAATGAAGAAACCTCGGAGATTCCTTTGCCACTTTCCATAAATCAGCATGCTCCCTGTTCCTTGCCATTGACCCCAATCTCAATCCTCTTCATTCTTCAGAGTCAGTCACTTCTGAAGCAGGAGGCACACAGGCCCTCACGTCTCATGAAAGGGGAAGAATGAAAAGCAAAGAGACAAAAAAAAAAAAAAACAAAACAAAAAATTATAGCTCTTTTCTCATTCATGGAAATACTTTCTTCACTTTCCTGAGCCCTGGGAAAAAGAATGTGGGAAGTTTCTCATCTCTTCTCAGAAGAAGGCCTGCAGGTTTCTCCCCCACCCTTAATTCCATATGTTCTCAGTGCCTGCTTGGGGATTGAGATAGAGAAGAGTGGACATGTGATCAGCAACATGAATTATTTTGGTATATACAGTACAATTCTTTTGCCCACCAGACTGTGGGAAGGGGCTGATGAAATAGGGTTAAAAATATATAATTTGGGGATCAGATTAAACCTCAATTTTTATTCCATTCTATCATTTATTAGTAGTATGACTTTGGACAATGAGGCACCTTTCTGAGCCTTAGTTTCCTCATCTGTAACTTGGGATTACATCAAGTGGCATACAAAACACCCCCAAGACAGAGCCCATGCTGGGGAGACATGGTCACTTTTCTTAATGGATCTGTGTGTTCACATTGTTTGGCATGACTTGGAGCACAGTGGGCATTCTTTGCCCTGACTTGCCACTGCTCTCATCATATGCCTCACCTAGTGGATTTCACTTCTAGTAGACACTATCTAGTTAGTTTGGGAAGAGCCTGTTCACATGCTCGGTTGTATCCATCTGAATCAGAAGATGATGGTGTTCTGGCATGGTAAGAGAACTGAGTTTTGAGACATGTGATACCCAGGGCTCCTTTGACATTTCTGTGATGTTTATGGGAATGTTGTGATACAGGGAAGTTCTTTTGTGGAGGGAGTAGAAGAAAAGAGAGTGTGTTTATTTTTTATTCAAAATTTGCCTGTTTATTTCACCTTATGTCTCACTCTCACTTATTGTCTAGGCCTCTGGTAGAAACTATATGCTCCTTTTCCTTTGCTCGCCTCTATCGGTTATTCCTGACTCTGAGAACAGAGATTCTCCTGGTTAGAGTAGCTGGTGATCATAGCTTGTCTCAGACTCATTTTTCCGTGCAGAATGACATTTATTTCTGGCCTAGTGAGAGCCACAGGGACAACTGTTTGATAGGTTTGATGGTTCTGCTATTTCTGATGGCGATTCTCCTCACCACATTTGGCAAAGCAGAGAGTAGGGGAGTCACGAGAAGAAGAGAAAGAGGGTGGTTTCCTTCCTCTGGTGGTTTCTATACTGTCTACACAACACCCCCTCCCCTTTCAGGGAGCTTTAAAATGCATGCTCTTGGGCTCTATCTGAGGCATATTGAATCCCTGTCTCTAGGATGTGGCTGAGGAATCCAAACTTTCATCAGTATCAGTGACAGTCAGCCTCTGGGTGTAAACCCATGAGAAACAGTCTGTGTGGCATGTGTTATGGTCTCTTTATGAGTGCCCTTGAGAGGCACAGAGATCCTCAACTATCCTCAACTCATATTATTGCCAAGGGAAAAGGTTTGAACTATCCTCAACTCTTAATTATGGTTCTTATGTGGGAGGACATAAAAATACAAAAGAATGACTGGAAACCATATCCCATGCTTTACAGTTTTTCCTTTATCTATATTTAAAATTTATATTTATTTATGTTTATATTTATATTTGCTTTAGTTTGTATTTGATGGGGAATTTGAAATGTCCCAGGAAACACACAAAAAATCCCCACTTAGCATCATTAATAGGTTCTTGAAAACTGTGACATTAAGCAAAAGGAGACAGAATGAAACTAATTTGACTGTCCACTCACTGAGACAAACAAGAATAAAGACAAACAAGAATATCTGATGGCATATTTCTGATCACAATCACTGAACTTCTAAATAAAAACCAAGACATTTCTCATATTAAATATGGACATAAATGTGAGCTATATAGATATTGAAGGAAGATTAATAAAATCAAGTAAGATGATTATTTATCGGCTTATTCCAGTTCAGGTTGCGGGTGGCTGGAGCCCGACCCAGTAGCTCAGGGTCAAGGTGGGACCCGGCCGGGGGCAGGACACTGTCTGCTCACAAGGCGCACTCACGCATACCCCCACACTCACACTGGGATCGTGTACACACGCCAGTTTACCTAATGTGCACAGCTTTAGGATGTGGGAGGAAACCAGAGTAACTGGAGAAAACCCACACAGACGTGGGGAGAATGCGCAGACGCCACACAGACAGGGGCCCCCCACCTGGCTGGAAATCCATTTTTTTTCTCATCAATGTAAGAAAATGAGTTGAACAAAATGATGTTATTGGAGGATGTGCTGTATTTCTCAGCACTTATATTCTCCAAGGACATCTGGACTGTATTTTTAAGTATGATTCTCCCTGTATCATGAGATAGATTTCACCAATAGACCTAGACCATTAATGTGTGGACTTTGAACCTCCCATTATGGTACCCTTGTTTACATGCCCAGTAGCATTTTCATCAGTGTTGCTTTCCCTCGCGGAAACCACCTGGAAAATGAAAACAAGTATATTTCTTCTATACAAATTACTGGGGAAAAAATGTTGGGAAAGCTAGCTAATGGCTACTGGGAAATTATGTACCTCACTCAATTTTTCTCTTTTGCCTTCAATCAGGGGCTCTTTAAGCCTCATTGATACAATCCTGAGACCTTCCTTGATGAGACTTGGAATTGGCAGCAACAGCAGCACTTAAGAGGCATGCTCGCTTAAACTGGAGCTTTGGTTGTGCTTAGAAAAAGAAACGGAGGAAGAGTTAATTTCACAAAGATAATTCATCTCCTCTCAGTGGTTTTTGTCCATCGCTGAGCTCTTATCTTCTCTTTCCACCAACACCTACTTACTGAGATCTTGACTTCTCCTGGCAGTTCTCTGTACATGGGATGCAGTTGCCATGGAGACGCTACCCGGCTGCTGTTTCATCTTCTCCCCATCTCTTCATTTCTCTCTGGTGTGTGCTTGTTCTCTCACATTTCTATCTCTTATACACCCACCCCCACTCTCTTTGCAATTGAAGACATCACATTTCTTCAAGCTGTTTTGCTACCTTCTCCCCAATCACATGGAGTGTGTTTTTAACTTTGTATAATCAAAGCAACCTGGTAGTGACTGAGAAAGAGAGAAAAGAAAGTGGACTTAAATGCTGGATTTCTCTAGGTTATGTATGCTAGGAGCCCAAGAATTTGAGGAAATTCAGGCAAGTGTTAATCAAATTAACCCCCTCTGGTTTCACAGGGATTAAATCTTTACTGAGGTTCAGAGAGACTTATTAACAATACCTTTCTGATTTCCACCTGGATTATTTCCCCACCAAGGGAAAAGGTCTGAACTATCCTCAACTCTTAATCCCATCCATATAATATCCACTTTGTGCACTATTTGTATTGACCCAAGGGACTCCCCAAAGATATTGACATCCTGGATTGACATCACCTTGCTGTGGTGTGTGTAGGGGGCAAGGAGCCAGAGAACCATGTGATGATTGAGAAAAAGCTATTCCCCTCCCCTGCAAATAGAAAGAAACAAAGAAAAGTTTAAACTTTTCTCAAAAATTAATAAATACTAAAAAATAAATAAATTTCCCTTTGTCTCCCTGAATTCGTTTTTAAAGAGCTTCTTATTTCAATGTTATAAGTAAAATGAGTTTCTTTGTTTCTTTCTATTCCCAAACTAATTAAGTGGATTTGCATTGGTAAAGAACATTCAAATATTAATTTTTATGTATGTTTCAGTTTCCTCCATTACTTTGACTTTCTAAACTAAAAATAAAAAGCACTGCGGGCAACCTCAATATCAAGAAGTTCTATTTCTTTTTCTTTCGTGTGGAATATAACATTTCAGAAACAAGCAGAAATCAATTTTGATGTAGCCAGTGGTCATTAGTTGTGTTCACTTGTGTGACAGCTCTCTGCACAGGTCCCAAGCCATGTGGAAAGGATAAGGATTTGATTAGATTACATGATTCTCATAGGCAGGTCTATGTTTTTATGGACAATGTATTGAGGAAACCATTACAAGGGAAAAGTTTTAAAAAGGACTTGTGAAAGAATGAAGTCAGTCCTACTTTTTAATGTCATTGATTTTTAGAAAAGAAAGATTGCAGATAAATATATTCTTTAGAATCTCTTCTTTCATAAAATCAATAATTGGAAGAGTTGCTTCCACAGGGGGTCAGTACTCAGCACCATGTGTGTGTGTGTGTGTGAGTCAGAGAGAGAGAGACAGAAGAAAGTGTACATGAGATAGATACATAGTTGGGTGGGTAGATGGCTGGTGTGTTGTACGTACACCATGAAATGGGTGGAGGGGGAGTAAGAAAGCAGCAAGGGAGGATTTCAAAACTAGTTAAAAACAAACCACTAAGTATTTATTGAATAGTTAGTACAAGCAAGGCACTAATGTGGCTTCAGCAAGGAATAATAGAAGGACAAGATTTTTCTTACCTTTAAATAGTGTATTGTGTATCATGGAAGATAAGATACTGACACACAAAAAGTTAAGCAACAAAGTAGATCAGGTGAACAATAAATGACGTGTTGAAATGTGGACTGCATCTAAGGCAATAGGAAGGGAGAAAGGCAATGGATGGTTAGGAAAGTACAGAGAGAAGGTAATATATTTTTTTTCTAGCATAATATCATTTTATTTTTTTTATTAAATCATAACTGTGTACATTAATGCATTTATGAGGTACAATGAGCTGATTTGATATACAATGTGGAGAGGGAGAGTATTTGGTGGGACCTCATCTGAAGTGCATAATGGAATGGTACATTTAAAAACTATTAAGAGTAGAGTATAAATGTCTTACCACAACAAATAGGTAAGTGAGGTGATGGTTATGTTAACAAGAAGGAAAGATTTGATCAGAGTTCATGAGCATGAGCGAGATTTGGATTGCAATGAATTGAGAGAAAACTGAAGAAAGTCATGGAAGTGTAAGTAATGTTTGTTCAGGGGACAGTGGAGATGCCACTTGGCTTCTTCAGGAAAGGTTCAGATGAAAATTAGAACATTCCAAACAGGTGATGGGGCCAGGAAGTAGATGGCCTTAATGGAGGGTAGATTTGATTATAGGTAGTAGAGCGGCACCGAAGATTTTTGAACAAGGGGTGACAGAGCACCGTGAAGTCCCACAGTCAGATTAAGTGAAAATGGTATGGGGGGCAGTGAGGTGCAGCCCCAAGAGGGGCCTGCTGGAGGAATCTGGGTATGAGCTGATACAGGCTTGATCTAGGTTGAAAGTTGTAGCAGAAGAAAGGAAGGGATGCATGCAGTAAATTTGTAAAGAAAAGAAAGTTTCGGGTAACAGGGCATGGAAAATTAAGAAAAGGAAGATATCAGAGATGCCTTGGAGGTTTCAAGACTACAGGAATAAGACCAGTTAATATTTACTGTGTGTCTACTACATGCCAGACACCTTTTCAAGTGCTTTGTAAGTATTAACTCAATGAGAGGAGTTACAAAGTCAGCTATTCCAAAGGGGAAGATAAAGCAAATTCATCTCAGGCACTATCAGTTTGTAGCAGGGGGGATGCAAGTGGAAATGGCCAACAAGGACTGGAGGTGGGGAATGAAAAGAGGTCAGCACTGGAGCTGTGGAACTGGGAGTCATTCACTTAGAAGATGGATCCATAGGAATGGCTGACATTGTCATGAAAAGCTAAGAGAAATGAATAGAGAGCCTTTCCTGAATTTTCTTTAAAAAAATAAAAGCCAAAATAAAATACACTATAAATATAAATAAAAGCAGGCAGCAAAGAAGCTAAAGAAGGAACAATCACAAGTGAAGAAGAACGCAGATAATACAGCATGATGGGACCAAGAAAGAGAATTTCCAAAGGAAGGGAGTATTACCCAAAGAGGTTAAGTACTCAGCAATCTGTGTATTTGATTGCCCAGGTCATAAGTGTAGTTCTACTTCTATTATTAAGGGTTGATTATAGCTCCAAAGAAATACTTCAATATTGTATTTTTAAGTCCAGAGAGAACTTGGATATTCTGTGCCAAACTAGGATAAACTTTTTCCAATCTTAACTGAGCTGAATAAATTTCTAGCTTTTGTTGTCAGCCTCTAACAAGAACTCCAAGAATATAGTCCTAGACTTTCATAAATGACTTCCTCCCAGAGCGTGAGCTGAGAATTAATTTCTCTCTGAGTCAAGTCAAGCTTATGGCTTTGTGGTTTGTCTCCTGTTTTCTTATAAGGTAAATTAATTCCATTTCTTCATTTTTTTTTTTGGATTACTGCTTGTGAAATGTGACAGATTGATAGCCCCTAGATACAGGAGTTCTCTTATTATCCTATGAACATCTCTTCTGACCAGCAACATGCCTCCAATCTTTCTCAGGGCTGTGGAGAGCCAGTGTGTTCATTCCTCTTCCCTGTGGTCCTCCCTTATGATGCTGGCATCAGGGAAAATCAAAAGCCACTGATAGGCTGCTAATGGGTAGTATAAATAATGACTAACAGCCCAGGTCTTAGAGCCATTCTGATCTGGATCTGGATTTTAGTTCTACCATGTCAGAGGTTTGTGCCTTCTTTGTGTCCTTCTCTTCTGACCACTGCTTCTCATGATAGTGTTATTCTTAGTGTGAGGCAGTGGGAGAAACATAGGCTTTAGAATCACTCAGAAGTGGATGGGTTCACCTTCCAGTGCCACCAACCTTGGGCTCTTATAGTATTTACCTAATATTGTATAGCATTGATGTGACAAATTAATATAAAGCATCCAAAAACATAGCTCAGCTTATGCTCAATAAATGGGAGTACGGTTGGATTTTTTTCTTTATTGAGTAGCCAGAGCAAAAGTATAACTTCTAAACAATTTCACTTAAAGGTTAGAAGGCTATGAGTTCATTTACCTTGGGGAGATAAAATTCTAAAACTGTTTGTTGAAAAGGGGGAAACATGTTAATCAGCATATTTTATATAAAATTCTAAACTACAGTTGACTTGTTAACTGATTTGATTGGTTCTAGAAATGCAGTGCATACAGCAGCCAGAATATTCTCCTTTTTATTCATGTGGGGAAAATGGTAAAGAGGAAATTATAACTGAAAGAAAAAGTCAAAGCTGTACCAGAATTTTAAAACTGTCTGAGTAGTTCTCTCTTTGTTTAATGACATAGGGGACTGGGCTGGGACTTGGTTATATTAAATTTGACCTGATATCAGAACACACAGGTAAAACAGTGCTATCAAAAATTCTGGACTGAAGGTCAGATAAGAGGTGGGACCTGAAATGGACATGCCATGATGGTCAAACTATGGCTGTGAATTCATCTCAGAGGGAGAGAGTGTGGGCTCACAGCTAAGTCTTAGATTTCTCCCCATTTTTGAGCAAAAATGAACATTAAAGAACAGAGGACTTGCCTGAGATGCATATGGAGGACCAATATATTATCCTACATTAAGAAAACAGATGAACAAAGGAAAGGGGACTTACCAAAACTCTGTGAGTGTTAACTGTTAGAACCTGTATAATGTCTAGGGGATGATGATGGGGCAAACACAATTGATGGTATTTTTGTTGACTTTTGTCTTAGTCCATTTTGTGTTGCTCTAAAGGAATATCTGAATCTGGCAAATTTTTAAAGAGAAAAAGTTTTATTTGGCTCATGATTCTGATGGCTGGAAAGTTCAAGATTAGGCATCTGCAACTGATGAGGGCCCCAGGCTGCTTCTGCTCCTGACAGAAGGTGAAGAGTTAGAATGTGCAGAGATCACATGGTGAGAGAGGGAACAAGATAAGGTGGGTAGGTGCCAGGCTATCCTTAACAAGCAGCTCTTATGGTAACCAATAGGGTGAGAATCTACTCACCCTCAAGTGAGGGCATTAATCTTTTCATGGCCCAAACACCTCCCATTAGGCCCTTCCTTCAATATTGAGGATCAAATTTTAACATGAGGTTTTTTAACATCTAACCTTGCTTTGGTTATTGATTTTGTAAGAACCATTGCAGCAAAAGATAGAGGCCAAAGCCACCATCACAAGGGTTAAGAAGTGATGTCTGATAAGGAAATATGGCCATTAGGTGTCAATTACACTTTATTATAAATTTTGTGGTAAGAAGAGATAAAAAATTGAATTACTTTTCAAAGGGGTTAGAAAATCTCTTTGTCATCTGCCCCGGTCAAAAAAGAGTTAATGGTATAAATGCACAGTAATTTCAGAAGCATTAAAGAGCATGTTTCCATGGAAACGTCAACCTACAGAGGGAGAGAAAGACCTAGGATCCCCCGACAAAGAAGAAACAGCCGAATTCTAGCCCCCACACAGTATAGCAGAGAGCAATGATTACATGTTTCTTTCAGCTTCCCTGTGAAGATGCATTTGGGGTTCATGGTGCCTCCCCCTAAGGATAAGGAAAGAGAGAAATGGGTTTGGCTTAAATAAACTCTTGACCTTATTTTGCTGGAAACTCCAACCCCAGAGGCAATTTCATTTAGAATATTGGGAAAGATCAATGGGTGTCTTTAACTACCTAAATAAATAAGTTTGATTTTCCCATGACCTCTCTATTCCATCCAACTAGGTCATCTAAAAACAATGCCATAATGTACTATGAATTAGAGAAGAACTTATAAACACTCCCAAAAGTTGAGATATGGGTTTGGCTGGTCACCTTTGACCAGCACTGTTGCATTATGTTTTCCATCTTGGTGTATTTTCCTTGAACATACACATTTGTCCCCTTCATTGCCAGCTAATATAAATTTCCTGCATCTTTAAAAAAAGGTGACTCTTAGGGAGTGATCCTCTCACTGAACTGTAGCCCAAAAAGCTGTAGTCCAGACTTTGCTAAGGAGCCACATTAAGAAATTCCTTGTTGTTAACTAACCTTCCTGAGAGTTTACTTTTCCCACTCCCGTATTATATTCCATTTTGCATCTCTTTCATTACCCTGGTTTTCCTTGAAAGAAATAATTTTATTTCCTATGGGAAAAGGCTTCATATGTGTGGCTGGTGTGGTTCATGACTGGGTTTTATGAAGCCAGAGATGAGTTTTTGAATGAGTCTCTATCACTGTCTCTGTCTTGTATCCACAGCATGACACACCTGTCTCCTCTAAAGGTACAGTCTTCACGGAGGCATCTTAAGACCTCAGTCTGTTGGAAAACTTTCCCTGCTCTGTACTATCCTCCCTCCTTTGATCCTTTTCACTTTCCCATTCAACATAATAGCTTCTAGAAATCTCTACTTAAAGAACTCTGCCCACCATTCCTAGAAGACTAAATGAACTGTTTCTCCATGGGTGACAATTCTCAAAACCTTCACTCACAATCTCCATAATGGAAGCCATCACTAATTCACATACATTTGTCCACTTTGTTTACATCCTTTAGTAGAGCTGTTAGAGGAAATTGTGAAGTTAAAAGTATGGTAACTACAGAAGAGGCAGGAACTGTGTATACAGAAGTATTTTCCATGTACTGGTTTTGTTGGTCATATAAGGTATAATAGAGAGCAGAGAGAAGTTCCAGAAGAATGAAGAACAAATTGAGCAAATGGAGAAATGTCAAAAAGAAGAGAAGGGCCTCTATATTCTTTTCCCCCTGATGTCATGCCCAGGCCACTTTGGAACCTTAGCAGGACTTCTTGGGCATAAGCACCCAGGGTGTCTTTCAGTATGTCTGAAAGTTCATAGGACGAAAGGGGCTTCCTGTCATAGTTGAATGTCCTAGAGAAATCTTTGCTAGTCATTGTTTTGCTAGTTTTGGTTTCACCCCTGAATTGTGTTGCCAGATATGAGCTAAAGTGGATGTCAGAAAGGCAAGCCTTTTACCTTAAAATCATTATTAGGCATAAAGAAATAGCACCAGTGTACTCGGTGATCAGCTAGCTTCTGACCTGTCTTTGCATTTGCTCTGAGAAGGTCTCACCTCTTGGTTTTAATAGCCTATACTGGGCTACATTCCAACATATTGAGCACTTTATCTGTGGAAGAAGCAAAGAATTTTATTCAATGTTTTGTAAAAGAAAGTGATTTTAACTAATGTCCAGCAGGGAAATATGAACTAAAAGGGGGGAAATAATCCAGTGACAATGACATCATCAGAAAAGTTACCGGTTCCTTCCTACTGTGGAGTCCCACATTTCTAACTGTGTCTAGTAAGCCTGGCTTTCCTGTAGCATCTTACCAGGTCTCACCCATAGCAAAGGGAATGAAGGGTTGTGAGCCTGAGGACAGGGAGGAATTTCATTGCTGAGTTCCATGCATGGAGCTAAATGAGAAACAGCTTTGGTGTTCTGCACATTTGATTAATTGGCATCAAAAGGTAGCCCTGCTAGTTCCCTAAGGATGTGTGGCACCTTCACACATAGGTAGGCATGTGCCTCCTGAAGGGATTTTAAAGAGAATTTCATAGTGTTCACAGGAGGGTCCTGGGAGGTCAAAATGGGGGTCATTTTGAGGAGTCCCTTATTCCAGATGAAAATCACAGAGATATGAGCTAATCTTTCATCTTCCTGGGGAAGTAAACTTTATATTGAAGTAGTACGATTCAATGATTGTCCTCTGTATAAAACCTCACAGGGTCAACCAATCATAGTAGGAACAAAACAAATGTTCCCAAGCCTTAATAGTTGGGTAGAGTGTAGGAATGAGC
Source organism: Loris lydekkerianus (assembly GCA_963574355.1). Classification (NCBI taxonomy): domain Eukaryota; kingdom Metazoa; phylum Chordata; class Mammalia; order Primates; family Lorisidae; genus Loris; species Loris lydekkerianus. Next base: position 30,716 of record CAUYPK010031982.1, on the reverse strand, counting down.
AAAAGTCTACTGGATGGTGGTATTATGGAAAAGCAGAGATCCAGAAATTAGGAGACCTAGATGCAAGTAGGCAGGCCAAAGCTTGGGAACAAACACATCCTCAGGTCACAGTGCACTCAGCTTTAAATGTGTGAAGTTACCCTGTGATCCAAAAGTCCCTGCAATTGCTGATATCCTCTGACATCCAGGCAACATTTTTAAAAAAAAGATAATAGTATCAACAGTAGTAGCCACTAACACATAATGCTCACTCTATTTTAGGGATAGTTCTAAGTTCTTTACATATATTGAAACATTTAATTCTCACAACAATCCTATAAGATGAGTAACTATTATTATTTACATTTTTTATGGTGAAGAAACTGACGAAAAGAGCAGTGAAATAACTTGCAAGATCACACAACTTCAGAACTGGTGGGTCCAGCATTTGAACAGAGGGTGTGTGATTGCAGCGTCCTTGCTCTTAAATACCTTGCTGCACTGCCTGTTGCAGTATGGGGGTGTGTGTGTGTGTGTGTGTGTGTGTTTTATATGTGCTGTATTCATTCCCTCTTTACTTATTCTGTTTCTCCTTTTTATTTCTGTGTACTCAACTCTCAGCGTAATCATTTTGGGGGGTTTTCTAGGCTTTTCATTGATTTGAGTAGAAGATAACTTACTAATGAGAACAAGTTTCTGGGTCTGATCATAGATGGTCCCCTAGGTAAATCAAGAGAGACCTGTTTCCGGGCCGTGGCCCATCACATTGACCCCACTAGGTGAAAGGGTACAGATAGGAGGTCCTCACAGCTGGTGACCGAGCCCCTCAAAATTCTCATTGACTTGAGGATTGGTCAGAAGTGGGACCTTTCTGGAGAAATGTTTCCCACCTTCCTAATTCCAAAGAGAGGTTGTTGGGTGACTCCTAACAATCCTCTTGTTTTCTTTCATTTCAGATTAAACCAATTCATGGTATTTGGTTGTGAAACTAATTCATGTGAATCCGGGTAATAGCTCACAGAAATTTGTCATTGTTAGACCAAGGGGGCTGAAAAGAAAAGACTTTTTCTTTATAATCAGTACATTAACACATCACCACTTACTCCTGACATGAATTCAGTTCAGCCCAAAATACTAAGGGACTAACGCACATTTCTCACCACCAGCAGAAGTATATTAAATTCAAGATACTTCAATATCTTATTAACTTAACAATACCAATTTAGAATTTAATATGCTTTAGTATCTATCTCATTAACTCAACAATACTAATTTGAATTTAAGTAACTAAGATGTGGACTAGCCCAAACTTGAACCTTTTACAATTTGTGAAAAATGGTTTGCAAAATAAATTCATGATACAAACATGATTTCAAAGAAAATATTGAATTTACTGGAAGACAAACTATTTTTAACCTGTCTCAATTATAAATTAATATTATAGTCTGCTCTTTAAATTAGTTTTTCCTGAGGTTCTCTACAAGGTATCATTTTGCCTAAATAAGAGAAAAGGACAGCATAGGAAGCTGGCATTTCTAATTATTTTGTGCGATAGCCTGGTTCAATATTTTTATGTATGACATATATCAAAGGAAACTTTTAAAACTTTTTCAAATCCCTGCACTTAAAAAAAAAAAAAGAATACTGTAGACAAGGCTAAAATAATCTTGCCTGTCACATGGATCATAGTATACTGGATTGATCATTTTGAATTCATTTTGATAGCTGTGAATTTCTTAGTTTGGAAATTTGGTCTGTCTGATCATGCTGAAAATCTAATCTCTCAAAATCTTTGGCTCTTTCCTCCAGTGCGGTCTCTAATTAGGTAGCTTTTGAAAGTTTTAAAGTCCACTGTTTCTAATCCTGTGGGAAATTATTTGTACTGTTTCTAGAGAAAATATATAAATAAATAATGGTATTTCTAAAATGAGTCTTAAGATTTTTGGAAGACTTTTTGAAAGATTTCTGGTTTTATAGTGATGGTGTTTAATAGCAGCACAGCCATGGTAATAATCAAATGAAATGCTGGGTAGTGGATGTCATTTGATTCACTAGAATAATATTTCTTTTAAGATATATATATATCTTATATATATACATATCCCATAATATCGTGTTGCATACTTTAAATACATTCAATAAAAAAATTTCAACAAAAGAATAAAAGAAACATAGAGATAGAGAACATATCAAAGGAACCTCCCTGTAGCTTCTCATATCAGCCAAGTAATATGGTATGGACTTATCTGTTTATAGATGAGGAAGCTTAAGGTCAATGACGCAAACTTACAGAGTTATACATTTTCAGAAAATTATAAACAAGGGGTCAAAACTTCAAATCTCCTGCTGAAACTGTGTTTCTTCATTTCTTTACGGAGAATGAAAATGGAGAGCTATGAAAAATTGCTGCCTTTTTTAGGCTTGATGGTCTGGATAGAGGACACTGGGGTGGCAGTGGGGACATCAGATTCTATTCCCTGCCCTGTCATCTGATCAGAGAAACCCTTATGGACTTTGTCTGTTTCATCTGAAAATGAAAGGATTGAATGGGATGGGATGTTCTCTCTCTCTCTTATTACCATATGAGCAGGCATTAATTTTTTAAAAGCTAGTGCTTCATAAAAATATGGAAGGCAAAGTAAGTACCATTGTGCCAGGGCTCTTGGGTAGCTGACCTGATGCTGGCAGAGCTCTATGAGATGCCTCCCATACAGGGCCTGCTGCTAAATCATTGCTTCGGCTACCAACCTGGTGCAGTGATGAGCTCTGAGTGGTATATCTGAAGTCAACGAGGTGCAAGGGCCTTTGGACCTCAGCTCACCCTCATTCAGCTCAACTGGAGCATGACTGTGGCTGTATGAAGCAAATGATGTATTGGCCCTGAGCCCATCAGGATTCTGAAGCTCTTTCTCAACAAGGAGACCAGTGGGAAAGGAGAAAAATTTTATTTGATGTGGTCTATATTAGGGATCTGTATAGTCCAGGGAGTGACATGATGTGAGAATGCTACAAAGCACATCTGGAGCTCAGGGAAACTGATTTCACTGCAGCTGGTGATGTCATGAAAAGACACCAAGCAGAGAAGATCAGAAGCCTTGAGCTCCAGTCCTGAATGGGCATGTCACCTGGGGAAAAAGGCATTTAGTATCTTAGGACCTGTTATCTCTCTCTCTAAAACCACAGTTCTCGATGGATAATTTCTTTTTCCTATTTCTAAAAATATGGGATTCTGTATAATATTAGGACTTTATGAGGACAGGACATCCGTTTTTTAGGGTTCAAACAATATCTGAGAGACAAATTGAGAGATTTTATACATACATATATACACCACCCCTTGATGGAGTTCCCAGGGGATTAAATTCTTATGGAAAGAACTTCTGAGTTTGGCTGCTACTTGAAGCTATGCTTTTGGACTGTGTACTTGAGGATGATATGTTCAGAGAAAAGTAGAATAGTCATGGGCACCTTTTAATCTCAATTATAGTTTAATCCTTTACCCAGAATTTGTACAAAGGAGCTTTGAGGTTTTAATTAATATTCAAAATTGACAAATTACAGCCAGATCCAAAGGTCGCTGAATACTTTTAGATTTTATAGGAAGTTAAATTGATTAATATGACCATTTGAATCAGTTTGTGCTACATGTGTAGGACCCAGTCTCCACTCCTCACTTGTATGTCTTTGATACTGAGTCTTTTTAAAATGTAGTTATCACACTTTATTCACTGAGGTTCAAAATCAAGCAAGTTTCTGGCCTTTGCATATTCAAATCATGCTAATATATTCTTTTCCTGAATGCTTCCTGTTATATAACCTTGTATTTGTATCATCTTTTTTGTATATTTTATACAGTTTTCCCATCCTCTCTCTCATTGAACTAAAAATGATGCCTTCATTTTAGAGAAGAAAAGGCAAGGTTCATGTGCCAAGGAAAAATGTGTACAAGTGACCACACCCCTAAATTTTTTCACTTTTTTTCATTACGAATGGATGGGTGGATCTATTTGTTCTGAGGGCATCTTGCTCAAGGCTAGTATATATTTGCAAGCTCCTCACTACTAGCTGAGTGTTGTCATATCACTGTGAATTACTCAGAAAATCACAATGTGAATGATTCATCTATTTGCTACTGATCGATACAAATGATTAAAGGATACTCTGAAGAAGAATATTTTATATAGTGTCATGAATTTTACTAATGTGTGTGATAAGGGAAAGATATATAAAAATTGCTTAGGTAGAGAAAATGAACTTGGTGAAGTCAAAAGAACAATTTCTTAGGAAAAATCAGAAGGAGCTAGAACAGGAATGACCAGAGAAATTTATAAACCAATTATATTGACCAGGAGCATAGTCTGTTTTCTGAAAGTTTAATTTTCCCAACTTAGATATGGTACACCCAATTCAATGCAGCCCTCTTCGAAGAAGTCATCTTGAGAGGCTGTCTACCTATTCCACAAATATTACTTATTAATTGAATTATTTTTTGGAACTTCTCTTTTATAATTGCCTTCTGAAACAGAGGCTTTCCTTTAAATATTCTCAAGGGTGTTTTTTAGGTAAAGTTAGAATTTTTCAGAACCGTGTCTGGTAAAATGGTGCATGCATAAGCCAGGCAATTTATTCCCCTCCCTCTTTCTTTCTTTCCCTCTCTCTGTCTTTCTTCTCCATCTCTTTCTCTCTCTACCCCTTTTTCTCCCTTTCTCTGCTTGTTCCTTCATTCCTTCCTTCCAAAAAAGAGATGAGATCAATTTATTTTTTGTGTATCACAACTTTGAAGACTCCAGAAATTATTCTAAGTAATTCTAAGAAATTATTATAGTAAGAACACATTTTCCAAATTAATTATGTTGATGTTTAAATTATCTTCTGTTAGTTTAAAATACTCTGCCTTGTGGTTTTATAATTAAATTCCCTCGGATGGTTTCCACAGAATTTTGGTTGGAGTGTTAGAGTTATTGTAAACTATAGCAGACCTGAAGATTATCTTCACACCAGTGGTAGGTGTAGGTGAACAGCTGTGAGCTGAGAGCTGAGGAGCAGAAAAGGGAGCAGATGTCAATTGAGTTGGGTTAGGAGTGTGACTGACTGCAGGTGTCCAGAAAGAAGTGGTATGGCAGGCACTTGAAGCCATGGCACATGGTGACTATGCAAAGGACATGGGGATGCTAAGCCCGATGTTGATGTGAGAATCAGGGTGGTGTGCTAGAAAGGACCTAGGACTGGAAATATTGCTTAAAATGCTACTTCTCCCAATTAGCTGTGTAACACTGGGCAAATTTAACTTCTCTGTGACTGTTTTCTAATCCATCAGGTTTAATTATAGAACTGAATGAAATTAAGGTTTCTTTAAGATTGCAATTGATCTTATAAGGGATATATGATAAATGTCTTCAAATACTTGAAGAATTCTCATGTTGAAGTGGGATTAAACTAAGATTAATTGTAGAGTCTTGAAGGAGGAAACAGGGATTGAAGGATGACAGGGAAGCAGATTCAGCTTTAAGGAAGAAAGAACTGCCCGGGCAACACGCAGATGGCCACCTTGAAGGTGGAATGTGCTGTGATAAGTTCCCCATCAGTGGAAGAATCAAGACCTGAGAAGAACACTTATAAGGTGTTGTAAAAGGGAAGCATAAAGTGCAGGAAGTAGGAGCTAGTTGATTATAAAGGTCTCTTTCAGTTCTAAGATTCTAGGAATGTCTACATATATTCCTGATTGCATTTTTGAAGCTACTCAGGATGAGGAAATGACAGGCTTAAATATCCCAGGCAGTTCTAGCAGTGAGAAGTTGATCCATGAGGGTTTGGTTCACCCTGCCTAGATGACTTCATAACTTCTGGAACGGTCCACCTCCTGGCACCCTTGTTTAACCTAATGCTATCTGAAAGAATCGAAGAAAGGTCTGCCAGTATCACTGAAGAAAGCAAGGGTAGAAGAAAGCAACCTTTCTTCTTCTTTGCAGCACACCAGAAGAAGAGTTGTATTGGGCTGCATATTAAGTGCACAAACACTAACAAAAGCTGATGGATAAAAAAAAAAGAAAAGGGTCTTTGCATAATTTTTGTGATATCCAACACCACAGATAATAAAAAAAGTCCTCACATAATCTGCCTACAGCCTGCAGGCCAAGGTTTGGACACCCCCAGAGGGACCTTCAAGCTGCTTCCTGTAGCTCCTTCACTGTAATTATAAAAGACACCTTTTGCTTCTTGGTAGGGACATGGCTCACAACCAGAGGCCTAGGGCTCCAGAGTAGCATGTCATGTGAACACAGAGCTAATCATTATTGATTCTTTGGGTCATTAAGGTAAAGGGACATTAATTACCATCAGCACAGTTGTACTAATGCAGTTGTAATGAGCACACTTGTGGGAATTCCCAGTGAAGGCCACCAGCACAGCAATGGGTTGGGCTGGGTGCAGGTTTCCAGGAGGAAGGTAGTTTCATTGGTTTGACTCTAGCTACCTCTGCTAATTTATGCATAGATACCCAGAACCTTCTGTGAAATGCCTCTTCCTCCTTTTCCTACTCCACGGCATTTTGTCTTCCCTATACACCATGCAATAGCTCTGGTTTCCAGAGGCGTCCTGTGGTACCAGATTCCTACCTACTGGACTCATCCCACAAAATACTCTTAGAAGTATGAGCTGGGTAAGACCTCAGCAAGAATAAAGCAGTATGTCAAACAGAGAGAGAAAGAAGGAGGGAGGGGTGGGGAAAGGAAGAGCAGAGAGAGGAAGGGAGGGAAGTTGGTGGGTCCTTGGAGTGTGCCACACCTTTTGGGGGCAGGACACGATTGCAAGAGGGACTTTGCCTAACAAATGCAATCAGTGTAACCTGGTTTCCTGTACCTTCAATGAATCCCCAAGAGTAAAAATAAATAAATAAAATAAATTTAAAAAAGAATAAAGCAGTATGTCATGTCTCTGAGATGGGGAGAGAGATCTAAGCTCCTACATGCCACCATTCTTAGCAGAACATTGTCTCGGTACACTCCCACTTTCTTTTCTTGTCTCTCCCTTTTAATCTACCTCTTTTTCTGAGTAGTAATTGTTAGTGCATAATATTACACACCAGGCCTCATGGTAAGTGCTTAACCTAAGTTATCTCATTTAAACCTAATGAGGTAGGTCTATTTATTACTCCACTATTTGTAGATGGAGAAAAACACTGAGGTTCAGAGGCTAAGTAATTTATTCAAAGTCATGGCTGTAGACTTAACTTTGGTCATGCCCTTAATTTAAATTGTTATATATTTTTTCATATGATTCTTACTGTGTAAAACTTGGATGACTCTACTATACAATCAAATAGAAGTTCAAGGAATACCAAGCTTTATATCTGCATAACTAACGTGTCCTTCCATCTTTCTATCTATCTGCCTATCTTGTTCTTGGTACAACCTTCTTCATCCTTTTAATCCTCCTTTTTTTTTTTATCTTTATAGGTATCTGATCAATGTCACATTTGAGGGGAGAAATCTGTCCTTCAGTGAAGATGGCTACCAGATGCACCCAAAACTAGTGATAATCCTTCTGAATAAGGAGAGGAAATGGGAAAGGGTAAGACATGTCTTTGGCAATTGTTGAACAAAGTAGAAGGGTATGGATGTAAAAATTGCAGCACATTAAAGGCAATAGTTCTTTGGTTTTTGTCTCTAGTTCTGTAGAGCCAGAGATTAATATTTTGAGAACCCAAGGGAAGCCATTTCTTAAACTTGCATCTTCATTTTCTTGCATTTTCTTGATTTGCTTAACCAAGAGGTTGTTTTCTTTATGTATTGCCATTTATTATTTATTATTGGGTTTTGCACTGATAATACAAAGAATTTTTATTATTGATAATTATATTGCTATATGAATTGCGACTTAGTTTCCATGGAAGAATATATATGTACATTATAACATAATTTGATGAAGAAACCAAATCAGTGGTACAATTCAGAAGTTATGTCTTACACAGTGGGGAGCCTTATAAAGACTAATTTATGAGCAGACAGGTTTAGATTTCCTGTGACTGAAGGGTTGCCATGCAAGTCTTTGCTCAGAATCTCCCTACTGCCAGCTGATCACTGTGTTTGAAATTCTACCATTACAAATTAATTTCCATGGGTACCCGACTGCCTTGGTTAAATTCCCAGCTCAACTACTCAGTAACGTAGTTATTTAGGACCTTGGACAAATTTCGTAACTACTCTGTGCCTCAGTTTTCTCATCTGTGAAATGAGAATAATAATAACAGCACCCACATGTACAAGAATTAAATATATTAATATATGTATTTAGAAGGGTGTCTAACATGTAGTAGGCACTCAGTAATATTAGGTTTTTTTACATTCTTAGTTAAATGCAAATATTCCTGAGAGTAACATCATTACCCATTTTTCTGCATGTTCTACAGGGCATTTGTCCCTTGAGACATTTTGTTGGAAAATGGTTCTGCAGATAAATAATGTTGGGAGATGCTACATACTGTTTCTTACTCTAGGAGATTCTCAGAACATATTAACATTTGAACGTTTAAAGATGTCTTATAGCAAAGACACATGTTTGATTTTATTTAATGTGGCATTTCCCTAAAACGCTTTATCCCAAGACCCCTTGGTTTATGATATTTCTGTTTTAAGAAAACATGTTGAGCAACTGATTGAAGACCAGCTCTACAGACTCCACAGGCCTACTGCCTGAGAACAGGCCTCACAATGTCAGCATGGTTCTGACTGGAATGGAAACTCAGCTGTATGTTTCTACAGAATGTAGTCAAGAAAAGAGACCAGAGGCTGGACATTTGCAATCTTGTCACAGAGAGCCCCAGACAGCTAGTTATGAGGGTGCTTACCAGGGAAACTAGACAGATGCAGTTCAGGCAGCACCACCCAGGACCTAATTCTTCAAATTGAAAGGTCCCAGTCTAGCAGGTGTTTCTCTTGTCAGGGCACAGATATGAGCCTTAAATCATGCCTGATGTTCTTGATTAAAGTTGCCCACCCTCCACTGAGTTATCCTTTATACAGAAAACCTTGTTCCCTGGTTTTCTGGTAAGTTCTCCACACTTAAGCAAGCTGCTTTCACTATGGTACTGGAGACTTTTTAATTTGAGATGTGTTCTGGGCCCCTCATTTATAGCAGGTACTTCTTTCTCTCTCCAGAAGAGGAGTTATTAATAACTAAGGCTTCATAGGTGGCTTAGAAACACCCAGCTGGGGTAGCTTTTATATGGTAGACTAAATGATTACTGTCCCCAGCAAGGGGCATCTCCGAACCATCCATTCTTAAAGAGACACAGCTTACCACCATGCTGACTTCTCTGTCTTCCTCAGGCCAGAATCCAAGGTCTATGATCCACCACCCCTTTCTGGAACTAGACACTCTCTCCTGGAATTTAGATCTCTTCCTTCATCAATTCTACTTTTATCCTCACTCTTGAATTTATTCTTTACTTTGTATATGATTCAGGAGCCATGTGGTCATTTTTAAATGGGCCTCCTCGTCTCTAATGGTGGCCTTTATCTATTCAGATTAGTCCTACATGAGGCTGTTAGAATGAGCTTCCTAATGTGCAACTGTAATTGTAATATTCTTTCTTTGCCCAAAACCTGCTCAAGTCTTTTGTGGTTTGTGGATTGGGTCTAAATGTTATTCATTCCTGCATTTAAGGTTCTCACCTACTGTCTAAACTTGTCTTCTCTTTCTCATGTCTTCCCATCTCATCCTCAAGCTGCACTGGGAGCTTTTCTGTTCCAGGAATGCGTCTTTGTGTGCCTTGCCTCCTGCACAACATGACGCTATATTTCTTTTGCCTGGAATGAATTGTCCAATTATACAAATCACAACAATCCTTTCGAACCCTATTAAAATGTTGCTGCCTCCTTCCTTGATCTTTGACTGAGCTATCATCTCTCACTCCCTCATTTCCTGTAACTTTTGTTCATATGTCTCTGGTAGCCCTCATCACATCTGCCCTGTGTTTATGTGGGCACATGCATGCTTCCAAAGGGCAGAGGCTGTTTCTTTATCTCATTGTGTCCTCTCCTGACCTGGAAGAGTATATTGCATAGAGAAGTTCAATAAATATTTGTGACATGAATAAGAACCATTACATAATAAAAGAGTCCAAAACCTATCATTAAGAGTCCAAGCTTATGCTATTGCTCTTGATATAATAGCTGTTCTTGGGGGAAGGGGAGATAAAATCTTTATGTATATTGAATTTCTATAGATCACACTTCAAATGTACTAAAGGAATTAGCTGTTTAAAGGAATTCTGTGGTTAATCTTTTTGTAAAGCATTTTGGGAGGGGTTGAGATCATATTGTGGAACATTTTCATATTGACTTGCTTAAACCAGGGAATATTGCAAGAGACTGATGTTTAATATTCACTGAGTTCTCAGGGCCATGCAAACCCCCCTACCCCTAATTTGGAAGGCCTTGTTATGGCTTATCTGTGGGGAGGGAAGAGTGGCAGGAGGGAGGCACAGCTCTAGCACATGGCTGGGGTGTGGTGAGATTAGACTATGGAGAGGTAGACCTTCCCTTCCACTGTCACCTTGGTTCATAGGATATATTCTCAAGATGACTAATGCTGCTCCAGTAATTCCTCTGTGGTCCAGGTAGGATTTAGTGTCTGTGGACTACAGGGAGGCTGGCACCCAGGTGAAGACTCAGCAGGGAACAGTCAGACACTGGAAATATAACCAGGGAAGGAATCTGGATTTGTAGAAAAAACATTAGCTAAAGACAGGACTCTCAATTACGAGTTAGGCCACTGTCTAGCCATGAATCTAGCATTTAAAACTTTTCTACATCTTTCTTTCCTCATTTCTAAAATGATGGCATGAGACTAAGACTTTTAGGGTCCTTGCTGGCTCTAACATCTGGGATTGCAAATTTACATTATAAATAAATAGAAGCTTGAGATGGAAATCGGGGTAGGAGCTGAAGCATACAAAGGAAGCTTCATTTGTTTTGAAGGGAAGTAGCTCCCAGGGCATGTTTGTCATTCTTGTCATTTAGGTATATATCATCTCCCCAGAAAGACCCTTCCTGATGGCAAATGCTGAGGGAGGCACCCAGTCACTCTAGCTAACAGTTTATTTTAATCTTCTCCAATATACATATTATCTGGTGTCTGTCTTATTTGCTTGCTTGTTCACTCAATGCCTGTCTCTTCACACCAGCATGGATTCTTCCTAGGACCAAGGACCTTGTTCACCTCATCCTAACCTTTCAGGGGTGCCTGGCTCAAAGGGACTGCTCTGAGACAATCGATAAAGAAATGAAGAACCCCATATGCTTAGGAGAGTCAGGATTTTGACTCTAACTCTCCTGAGCTATTTCACTTCTACCTCAAAAATCCTCCAGTTAGACAGAGAGGTTTCTTGGAGAGAGTGTGACAACTGGAAGCTTTCTTCTATAATTTCCTTTCTTAGGATTTCATAATTCTCTTTGAAAATATCTTTCACCTCTTTGGTTAGGTATATTCCTAAGTACTTCATTTTCTTTGAAGCTACTGTGAAGACAATTTTGTCCTTGATTTGCTTCTCAACTGGGCTGTTTGGGGTGTATACAAAGGCTACTGATTTGTAGACCCTGATTTTATACCCTGAGACATTACTTTTTTTTGCTGATGACTTTCAGTTTTATGGTTAAGCCTCTGGTGTTTTCTAAGTATAAGATCATATCATCAGCAAAGAGGGAGAGTTTGACCTCCTCTCCCCCCAGTTGGGTGCCCTTTATAGCCTTCTCTTGCCAGATTGCATTGGCTAGAACTTCCAGAACTACATTGAATAATAGTGGCAATAGTGGACATCTTTGTCTGGTTCCAGTTCTAAGTGGAAAAGCTTTCAGTTTTACACTATACAGTATGATGTTTGCTGTGGGTTTGTTATAGACAACTTTAGTCAGCTTAAGAAATGTGCCTCCTATGCTTATTTTCTTAATTATTTTTGTTAAAAAAGGATGTTGAATTTTGTCAAATGCTTTTTCTGCATCTATTGAAAGAATCATATGGTCTTTGCTTTTGCTTCTGTTGATATGGTGTGTTACATTTATGGATTTGCATATGTTAAACCTTGCATCTCTTGGATGAAGCCTACTTGATCGGAAGAACATACCATGCTTTTGGCTGGGAAGAATCAACATTGTCAAAATGTCTATTCTACCCAAAGCAATCTACAGATTTCAATGTAATCTCCATTAAAACACGAACATCATATTTTGAATAATTGGAAAAAATAGTACTTCATTTTGTATGGAACCAAAACAAAACCCATATAGCTAAGTGTATTCTTGGTAATAAAAACAAAGTCAGAGGCATCACCCTACCAGACTTCAGGCTATCTTACAAGTCCATAGTAATCACAAAAGCATGATATTGGCACAAAAATAGAGACATAGGCATATGGAACAGAATAGAAAGCCAAGAGATGAAACCAGTCTCTACTTGCCATCTCATGTTTAATCAACCAAACAAAAGCATACAGTGGGAGAAAGACCCTATTCAACAAATGGTGCTGAGAGAACTGGATAACCACATGTAAAAGACTGAAACTCAACCCAAACTTCACCCTTTACAAAAATGACTCAAGACATATAAGAGACTTAAATCTAAGACACAAAATAGTAAAATTCTTAGAAAAAAAGTGTGGGGTAAAACTCTTGATGGTATTGGACTGGGGAAAGATTTTATGACAATGACTTCAGCAACCATCGCAACAATAACACAAATTAACAAATGGAACTTAATTAAGCTGAAAAGCTTCTGCACAGCTAAGGACACAACAAGTAAAGCAAAGAGACAACCTTCAGAATGGGAAAGATATTTTCAGGGTATTAATCTGACAAAGGTTGATAACTAGAACCTAGAGAGAACTCAAATTAATCAACAGAAAAAGAGTAAACAATCCCATCTACCACTGGGCAAGAGATATGAATAGAACCTTCTGTGACAAAGACAGATGAATGGCTAACAAACATTTGAAAAAATTCTCATCATCCCTGATCATCAGAGAAATGCAAACCAAAATCAAACCAAAATGCAAACCAAAACCCCAGTGAGAATGGCCCACATCACAAAGTCTCAAAGATGGAGATGCTGGCATGGATGTGGCATGGATGTGGCAAGAAGGGAACATTTTTACACTGCTGGTGAGACTGCAAACTATTACAACCTTTTTGGAAGGAAGTATGTATAATTCTCAAAGAACTCAAATTATACCTCCCATTTGATCCTGTAATCCCATTACTAGGCATCTACCCAGAAGGAAAAAAAAAATCATTTTATCATAAGGATATTTGCACTAGATAGTTTATCACAGCTCAATGTACAATTGCCCAAACAAGTCATGGTATATATAATGGAATACTAGTCAGCCATTAAAAAAGGTGGGGACTTTACATCTTCTGTATTAACCTGGATGGAGGGGGAACACATTCTTCTTAGTAAAGCATCACAAGAATGGAGAAGCAAGAATCCAATGTACTCAATTCTAATATGAAGGCAGTAGATGATCTAATATAAGAGGTAGGGTAGGGGAATGAGGGATAAGGGAGAGGGAAGGAGAGAGGGGGATGGAGGGTCATGGTGTATGGCACACCTCTTGGGGGTGGGACACAATTACAAGAGGGCCTTTACCTAACAAATAGCTATCAGTGTAATCTAATTCTTTGTACCCTCAATGCATCCCAAACAATTTTTAAAAAAGGGACCTTTACCCCCTCTGGAGTGGGTGGTCCTGTGCCAGTGGAGGACTGGAGAGAAATCTCCACTGTGCAGTGGAGGCCTGCATGTGGGGGTCTGAAGATTCATTAAGTTGTTGACACAAACCACATTATAGGACTTCACAGTATTCTTTCAGATTCTTAAAAGTAACCTCCACCACCAACCCCCATTTGGTTCCTTTGGAATAAAACTGAAGTCAACACAACATGGTGTATGGTTCTGGAAATCAGGAAGAACTGAGTTCAGTTCCACATGTTGCCCCAATCAGCTGTGCAAACCTGAGCAGGTGACAAATATTATCCTTTTGTACAATAAGGTTTTACATAAGGCTGTTGCAAAGATGAAGTGAGATTTTATAGTTAAACACCAGTTAGACTGAATTATAGTAAGTATTCAGCAATTGTCAATGGCTAGCCCTCGCCCTTCTTTTGTAATTTATTAAGGTAATATTTGCACGTGATAAAAAGTCAAATGGTATCAGAGTATCCGGGAAAAAGAGAGTCTTCTCATCTAAGATCTTAAGTTCCAGAGCAATGCTGTTCCAAATTTCTGGAACCCTCCCCAGAGCAATCATTGTTGCCAATTTTTAATGTATTTCCTTAAAAATACTGCAAGCATATACAAATTTGGTATATTTTCCCAATCTTTTTCTTTAATTAAAACCAAACAGTATCTTCTCTCGTGAATCTTTAATGAGATCCCATACAACCAACCTCTGGAAGGCATAGGCAGCTGGAAGAGCAAAGAGATCTCTGGATTAGAATCATATTTACAAGAAGCCAAGAACATCTCTCTGGAGTGTAGGACTGTGGAGAAGGACATTTAAGGACAACCATACACACACACACACACACACACACACACACACACGTGAACACACAACCATAGCATGGTGAGCTAGAAAGGGTTAGGAATGATGAAAAAATCATTGAGTGCAGAGCGGGCTAATCTGTTAGACTCTCCAAGTGCAGGACAGCTGCATAAACTTGCATTAAAAATAGTCTGGTACAGAGATGCTGTTCCAACAAGCTTTAAGGCTTCTGTCTCTATTGGAGCCTCTCATGATTTGCTTCATTGCTACTGCTCTCTGCTTCCATGTAATCGTTCCTAAAATGGGGATAATAAAAATGAAATGCAGTGGGGGGTGTGTTCTGAGTAATGACTTCAAGAAATGATGATGGTGCATTTTTAGGCTGTGAGATGTAAACAGACCTTAAAGGGACTGTCTGGCTTGGGATCAAGAAGCACATGTAAGATTTGCCTTTCTGCTTGTCTTTTCCCCTAAGAGATAAGGGGTGGGTTTTATAAACCCGCTTCTTCTTCCCTACCTCCCCCTACCAGAAAATGCCCTTCCGCATACAGATTAAACCATTCTTTGTTTGGGTCATTGCTTAGACTCCCCAAACGTGTTAATTGTCTATGGCTTGCAACGCTGAGGGGCCAGAGTCCCATCTATCTAGATGTGAAGGGCTAGAAATGAAAGTGCTTGGCAGACCCTTCTGGACCTACAATAGTGCTTATGAATTAATGGGTGGATAAGTGGGAGAGGGAAGAAGAGGACCAGACTGAGAGAAGGAAGGCCGCAGAACTGCAGCAGCAGCTACATAGTAAGATGGGTGCTCTGTCAGCACCTGCAGCCTGGATGGATGGGACAGAGTAAGGGACACTCTGTGCCCTTGGAGACCTTATATATGGGAGATAGCACTAACTCCAGGGTGTGGACACTGTGGTCCTAGTGCTTAAGGACTACAACGCTCATATTCCACAGTGACCAACTTGGATAATAGTGATACAATAGAGGCTGATGACTGCTGTGGCAGATATCACTTGAACCCTTTCAACTGACAAAACAGCCTCTGCATCCCTTCACCTGCACATACACTCACACATGAACAAACTGCTGGACTGCTTATGAACACGGGAAACACACTTATCTGCCTCCCACTGTGCCCCCGTGACCAGCACAGTACGAGGCATCACTGAGTAGGCCAGTATCTACAGTGTCTGGTGGCAGCCCGAACACACCTGTACAAACTGTGTTCTACCTCCCAGCCACAGGGGAGAGGCCAGGGGCTCTCCATGCTCTCTCCAGCCTCTACAGAAGGCATCTAAAGGGGTGGAACAGAAGCTCCACCTGTCGGAGTATCATTCAGGATCTCCTGATACCATCATTTGACAACATGCTGTTTTTACCAACTTTGAACTGAGTACTAATAGGCACCATTGGATTAAGGGATTAGAAAACAGGATCCATGGAGAAAAGCTTTGGGAATTGGGATTGTTAAGGGGAAGAAAAGAAAAGCAATTGGTGATGATTTACTTTCTTTAAATGTATGAGGAATTATTGCATTGAGCATGGAGTTCAGCTGTTCACTTTCTCCTCTGAGACAGAGCCAAAGTGAGTGGGCTTAAAATCAGGCCAAGAGGGTTTGTATCAGCTATAGGGAGAATTTCCTAATAGAGAGAAGTGTTGAGTACTGGAACTGTTAAGAACACCAGGGGATGACTTGAAAGTTCTCAAAATCGAGTCTGTCCTTGTCTCTCTGTAATGTGCAGTCCTGTCCAAATGACAATGCACGAACTATGGCTTTCTCCCATCTCCCTCCCCTCCCCTTCTCCTTTTTCTCCTTCCTTTCTTCTCTCTTTCCTTCCTACATATTGTTATTGAGCACCTACCATGAGCAAAGGACAGCCACCACCAAATTAGTATTGTAGTTTTCCTAGTAGCTGGGGGCAAAAAAAATTGCAAGAAAAAAGGTGCTTATTGTGCCATTTAACATTTCCACAAACTAAGGTCATTTTTCCTTCTTACTGTTTAGTATGGTCTAACATTGGGTTGATGCTTTGTATTTCTTGGAAAGTAAAAACACTACTAACACCTATTTTACCTATGGCAGTGTACAAACAAGGCCACTGGGTTACATCTTTGGGGGTATTTTCCCAAGTTATGATTATCACAGACTCTCCCAGGAAAGTGTTCCTCTTTTCCCCGAGCTTCGAGAATCTTGGGCCCCTGTCTGCCTACACCTTTCCTAGGGCTCTAGAAAGAGATGACTGGGGGCAGCCCGGGGGGGAGGGAAGTAGGCTGCTAACCCATCAAGTTGCAGCACTGCGGCAGGCTCAGTCCACAATGCCAAAGCTGCTACACCCGCGTACATTTGTGAAATACCTCAAAGAGAAGAGCAAAGTCTACCAAAGTCTTGGGAAACCAGACTTCAGAAACATGTCAGAAAGGCTGGTTGTCCTCGAGCACTTGTCATTAGCCACTGAATGAGAGGATAAAAGAACAAGATAACCTTGGTGGACTTTACACACTGATAGGGAGAAAATGGCAGGACTGAGCCAGAGATTGAAGGGCTGGCTTAACTTCTGCTTTAGGAAACATAGTCAAATGAAAAGCACTCCCAAGGCCAAAAGATGGCTTTCATCCATCTTGTTTAAATGTTATTGAGATTTTTATTTCATGATAGATATCTATGGTTGGCCCCCAAGTTCTATGAACTATTTTTCGAATTTATAGGTTATAATATTTCTCCAGTAGTAATATTGAAGAAGAAAGCATGGTAGAGAGGTTTGAAGACTCTTTTTATACTCAGGTTAAAAGCAATGTTTATAACTTTCTTGTTACAGAGGTAATTCATAATTATTAAAAATATTTGAGGAGGGAATAAAACAAAATTTACCTATCTCCACACCTACAAACAATTAAGTTACATTTTTTTCTATTTCTTGCCAGTGCTTTTCTCTGTGTATATATATATATTAATATAACAGTGTAATATAGAGCATAATTTATGAATAGTTTGCCAACTACTTTTTCTCTTACTAGGATATTGTTGACATGTTCCTATTTTATTAAATATTATTCAAAAGCATGAAACTTAATGACTAATATTCCATTGTCAGGACATATCATACTTCTTCAGACTGGTCCCTTATGATTAGAAATTCATATGTGTGTTAAATAGAGACTCTAGTTCTTATCTGAAAATAATTGCATCGTCGTTTGTCCAACTTTCATGTTGTTGCTTTTCAAAGGGAAAAGATTAAGCCACATTTTTTGTTAGCTGGTGTCCCTAAATGTTCAAAGTGAAAACCCTTCATTTGGGAATTGGTTGGCTTATATTAATTCAGGAACAACCCGTGGGTACGTGTGCAGTTGATGCAGAAGGCTCTTCTTTGTAATTTCTCAGCTTTGTTATTTCTTTTTTTGATCTTCTGATTGAGTATGCTGCCTTCTAGCTTTGCTGAAAAATAACAGGTTTGGCCATGTGTTCTAGGTCATTCTGAATTTTTCATCATGCTGGTTTCATTTTCTTGAGAATTGAAGGCTGGTGAAATTCAAGTTCATGTTCCCAAGGAACTAGTAAGACTCATGTTTGATATGACATTCTTATCCTTTCTTGTGCTATTTCTATTTTCTGGGCTATGAGTAATTCAGAAGGGAGCGGACACTGCCCTCCTTTCACCAGTGGGGGCAGCACCTGACTACTCACATACACACAGGCTGCAGCACCTCAGAACTGATGGGCAATTCCTGGCTAATGTAGGAGCATGTTACTCTTCCCATACCTTTAAATATTTTCTATCAAACAGGCTACTTGGTGCATACATTAATAGCATATTAGCTTTAGCTGAGATATGAAGTTTGACATTGAAGCCATAACATTTGATTATCCTTCATATCCAAGCGTGCTTCTATTGATTTAGCACCAGAATCTTATGCTTTGAATTTTTCCTGAGGTGAAGATGAATTTTTACTAGTCCATTTATTGTCTCTTTCTCCACATTACCTATTTATGAGACTAGCCAGCAACAAGGTAAAAGTAACTTTGCATAGAGGGAGAGAAAGCTGTGAGCCTGGCATGTTACCTCTGCTGAACACCCTGCGATATAAACATTAGAAAGGAAATACTGGCAAACAAAGAAAAAATACACTGTTTTAAACAGTGAAAGCTATTATATTAATAAAAAGTGTGGACATAAATCTCCCACAACAGCCATAGAACTCAGCTTATTTGGGGTAATTTTATAATTTTCTCTATTACGATTATTTCTGTTTTTAATTTGGCAAGTCTTTTAGTTCATTGTGATATAGGGAGATACCTTAGGAGGCTCTGTTGGAAGTTCTCCTACTTCCCTTTAGCCTTACCTCTCTGTCCTGTGTCCAGATATTCTCTTCTGTTCATAAAGGTGGCCTGCTGCTGGCTTTATAGGCATGGCAGGTCTTGGTTCTGGCAGGTAAGTGTTCTGAAAAGTAAAGTAAATCTCTTCCAGGGCATCAGGGAGGAGGAAAGTGTGATCCTGAGAGGAATGTTTAAAAGGGGAAGAGTGCAAATAGAAGGCACTTACTGGAGAGAAAATGGTAAACAAGAAAGCTATACTCTACCACCATGTTTTTCAGGTGCAGGATGTGTTCCCATTTACATACAACAAGGTTCCTCCAGATAGCCTTTCACATCTTACGGATTTAGGGTTAGGGTATCTTCAGAAATCATTGAGTTTGGCTATTCCTAAAATAAATTAGGACTAGATTTTCTTCATCCATCTCACAGGAAAGGGAATTTGCTGGCAAAAGAACAGAATATTCCCTCTTAGGTAGAATTTTTTGTAGATATTTAAGCCACCTGAGTATTCTTAGAGAAAAGTGAAAAAAATATATATTTTTTCTATAGAAGCTTGGAAAAATTTATAAATGTTAGAAAATTCTGGCCCAAGAATAAAGAATGTTAGGAAGATTTGGCTACTAGCATATCTTACTTTTGTGTAACACTTCATTAGCAATGCCATTCATAGAGAACTTTAGCATATATGATCTCATTCTGATTCCTATTAAAGCTTTGAGAAATACTTATAAGTAAATAGAGGCTCAGAGATGTCTAATGATTTTCCCAAAGTTTCACAGATAAAGAGTGGCAGACTTGGATACAGATATTTAC
The DNA here is from genome assembly GCA_963574355.1 of Loris lydekkerianus. Taxonomy (NCBI): domain Eukaryota; kingdom Metazoa; phylum Chordata; class Mammalia; order Primates; family Lorisidae; genus Loris; species Loris lydekkerianus. Next base: position 11,070 of record CAUYPK010031982.1, on the reverse strand, counting down.
ATCCAGCTCTACTCATGTCCCATATACATGCAGAATAAAAGAGTGAAACTAGGCTAGGCCTTATGAGTCAGGCCTATAATCCCAGCACTTTGAGAGGCCAAGGCAGGAGGATCACTTGAGGCCAGGAGTTCAATACCAGCCTGGGCAATATCATAGTAAAGACCCCATCTCTACAAAAAAATAAGAAAATTAGCCAGACATGGTGGCATGCATGTGTAGTCCTAGCTACTCAGGAAGCTGAAGCAGGAGGATGGCTTGAGCCCAGGAATTTGAGGTTTCAATGAAGCTGTAATCATGCTACTGCTTGCCAGCCTGGTGACAGAGCAAGACCCTAGTTCTAAAATGGAAGGAAGGAAAGAAGGAAGGAAGGAAGGAAGGAAGGAAGGAAGGAAGGAAGGAAGGAAGGAAGGAAAAAGGGAAGGGAAGGGGGAAAGAAGGAAAGAAAGACGGAGGCCAGGAATTTGAGACCAGCCTGGGCAACATAGCAAGACCTCCTCTCTACAAAACAAACAAACAAACAAAAAAACAAGAGTTAAACTAAATTAGTAGGATCAGATATCAGTGGGGATCATTTTATAGACTAGAGGGTAATTCACACTATAGAAACACGCAGGCTCTATCACTTAAGAATTTTAAAGGTATGTTTTATGAAATGGTCCAGCACTGGAGGTGGAGATGGGGGTGTGGAGGTTAGTTAGTCCACTTTGTTATAACAATTTGTTCTGTAAAATTTGGATTCAGGCAAAAGGCCATATGTGGAGCCCCAAGGCCACAGGTTCCCCACTCCTGGCCCAGACTCTGGCTGTTTCAGTATATTATTCTCCTGAAATTAACAACAATGGAAGAAAGAAAGGAAAGAAATACAAGGGGAAGAAAACTTTCTTCTATCCCCACATTCCTATATTTCCTGACTATCTGTTATTAAACGCACACAAGCCCCCATACACACAGCCACATACATATCTCCTCTCTTTCCTACTGAGAACAAAGAACCTATCACCTCAATCTATGAGGATAAAACATGTTTCTTTGAATAACAAAGGCCATAGCTTCCTGTAGAAATAACTATCTGGGACCTTATTGCATAGAGGGGAGTTTTCTAGGAAAATAGTCACCTTCTGCATTAAAAGCTCTTTTAAATTGCAGCCACCATGGCAATGGCACTATGGCCCTGCAGCCCTATTGATCAGACATCTGCTGGAGGTGCAGAGAAATGTCAAAATACCAAGGGGAATTTAAAATAGCTGACCTACAAAACAGCTCTTAAATCTTAGCAGGACAGTGACATGAAAATTTAACTTTACTTTATATGAAAAAAACACAAGCAACCAAATATTTTATGAGCTTAACAAGCTAAGGGAAAAGAGTTTTGAGATCTCATATAAAACAAAATAAATTAAGCTTGGTTCATTAAGCTAAAAAATACATGTAAGTGAAAAAAAACATAAGAACAAAACTTAATAAATAAGAACATTGGTCTTTGATTCATCACTGCAACATTAGTGTTTCCCCAAGTGTGGATGTGGGTTTCAACTCCGGTGCATGAGTTAATTTAAGAGGCATGAGCTTTTTTTAATTATTTAAATAAATCATATATTTATTTTTATGTGTATTTTCTATTTTTGGCAAAGGACATGTGTCTCGCATTTGTAGTAATGATATGAAATTCTTTAATACGTGTATTTTTTGAAGAAAGTTGTAAATATTAAATTATAAATAGGGTAAATGGTGCACAGATGTGTTGATAATTCTTACGGTATTACTTGAATGACTGAAATTTAAGAGACATTTCTGTAGGACACAGTGTGATTCCATTCCACCCAGCCCCCAAGTCATGGCACTCAGAGCTAACTACATTCATCCCTTCTTTTCTGCTTACCGCTCTACATTTAACTTGCATACCAGTATAATTACAACTTGCCATTCTCCAATACTTCTTGCACTTTCAGGCCTGTATGCCTTGAACTCATGCTCTTCCCTAAACCTTGGATTCTTGAATTTGTTCCTTAAAGCATAGCTTAAAGTCAGGAGGAGGCCAGGTGGCTCATGCCATCCTAGCGCTCTGGGGAGCTGAGGCAGGTGGACTACTTAAGCTCAGGAGTTAGAGACCAGCCTGAGCAAAAGGGAGACCCCATCTCTAATAAAAAAAAATAGTCAGGTGTTGTGGCAAGTGCCTATAGTCCCAGCTACTGGGGAGGTTGAGGCAAGAGGATTGTTTGAGCCCAAAAGTTTGAGGTTGCTGTGAGCTATGATGTCATAGCACTCTACTGAGGGTGACAAAGTGAGACTCTGTCTCTCCCCAACAATGACACAAAAAAGTCAGGAGGCACAATTGTCATATTCATCTCTGCCTAGCACAGTGACCAGTCCAAGAAGTGGAAATAGATTCTATTCTACTTTTCTATTTCTCAGTTTCTTCATCTATAAAGTGAGAATAGTGATTCAAATTGTCGCTGTAAGAATCAGTTGGTGGGACCACACCTACGGTGCATCTTACAAGGGTACATGTGAAACTTACTAAATTTATAATACAAATGTTTTAACACAATAACTAAGAAAAACCCAGAAAGGCTAGGTTAACCAGTGTGATGAAAATATTTCCAATTGTATATAAAACCAGCGCATGGTACCCCATGATTGCATTAATGTACACAGCTATGATTTAATTTGAAAAAAAAAGAAACAAATAAATTTTAATACATGTAACATTTTTAGCACAGTATCTGACACGTCACAAGTCCTGTGCATTCACTAGTAGTGTATATTCACTACTACTGTGCTTGAACATATTTTAAACTGATGATGATAATTGAAATTAGATTCTAGAAAACAAGAAAATGGAGAAAATGTTTACACACAAACACAAACTGGGTTGGATTTTGGCCTTAGTCACTGAAAAGAAGAAACTATAAAACGGCATTTAGATCCCTTGAGGTGTTTGGTGGTAAATCAGCAATGAAGAGAAGCTACCTTTAATCTAAATGACATTTTGCACTTGGGTTTTAAAAAATTGAATAGTAATTTATGATAGAATACTGACAGAGTCTATAACATAGCACATCAGTCCATGTTGGGCCCATCAACGCGACATCAGGGGATTAAAAGTTCCTCAGCTTAGATTTAGCACATTGTGGGTTCTCAGTAACCATTAAAGAGCAACCCCCAAACACATTAAGCAATGATTACAGTTTATGAATCGTTGGAATGGTTTTGTGTTATTTGAACTACATGGTTTTTGCTACATTGTAATAAACCACTACTTTGTGGTTAATAATAAAGAATTGGCAGTTTCCTCTTTCTGTCTTCTGTATTCTGTGGTGAATAGATTGCCTCATAACCATTAAGGAAATTCTTTCCCACAAGAAAAAAACAGTTTAATGTGAAAGACATGGCCGTAGTTAGGGTTGAATAGAAAGGGTATGGTGGTAGAGTGGAGTGTATATGAGAATGATCTTGGCATTGGACACCTGGACAATTTTTTACAGTTTATATCAGCGGTTCTCCAAGTACAGCCCCTGGACCAAGAGCATTAGCATCACATGGGAACTCAGAAGTGCAAATTCTCAGGCCACATGCAGACAGAGGCTGTAGGCAGGAGGCTGCTAATCTGAGTTTTGACCTATAAAGCACAGGGACATTTCCTTTGCACAAGAAGTATCTGTTTAATGGATGTTTAAAACTGCCATTCCATCATTGTTCTCTGTTCTCATGTTATTTTTTAGTCATTAACTTTAAAACTGAGTCTTTATCCCTTCATAAGGTTGAGGACAGAGCCAGAGCTTGGAAAGAAAGAGTTAAGGCCTGCCCCCCTCCCTCCGGGAAACTCTGAATTAACTGGAATCTTCACATAATTGCTAAAGAAACTCCCTGATATCAGGCTGTATTCATTCAGCCAATATTTCCTGATCCCCTACTAAGTGCCTGGCATCATTATAGGCAGTGGGGAAACAGCATGGAATAACACCCACAAGTTCCCTTATGTCTTGATGAGTGTAGTCAGACACCAAACATCTAAATAAATCAATAAATATGATCATTTCAGGTGGTTCAAAGTACTATTAACATGGTAAGACTGGCTGTGGTGGCTCTCAACCACTTGATGTCAGCCTCCAAGGGTCTTTTAGAAATAGATTTATTGTTTTAAGTAAGTTGCTAGTTAAATTTCTACGGAGTATGTCTAAGGGCTGTCATAAGAAATTTAACTGGCAACTTCTTTAAAGTAAAAAATTTTGCACATTATACCCATAGGTTCTTCTGCTTAAATCTTATATAGCAGAGGCTACAGACCCACTTCCAAGCCACAGGAGAGATGTGGGTAGTATTTGAGCTTATATTTTTTTCTTCAATGCTGCTGGGTTTTAGAGAATGGGTATGAACTTTTATAAACATTTCAATATTTGTGCTTGATTTTTCCAAAGAATCAAGAAGCATTCGCCCTCATTGTTTAATAAGAACTACATTTATTTTAGTAAGCTACCTATCCTAACCTACCATTCTAAGTGAGCATGACATCTTTTAGTCTTCTTTGACAGCCATTGTGGAAATTATGTCACTTCTTCAATTATCTTTATTTGACCCTGTAACATCACATGTGACACCGCACAAGGACTTGGTGAGGATGTATAGGAAAGGTCATGAGACTCTAATGATAGTCCAGAGTCCATTTTTGGATCATAGAAATATCCTATATGGCCCCAAAGAGGTATATTTAAAGATTGAATTGGCTTCTAGCACTTAAAAAAATTGCATCCCTGTAGAACTAAAGATTGCAAGATTTCCTAAGAAAAAACCCAGAAGATTAACAATATTGGGCTATCATTCCTCTGGGGCTGATGGCAACAGTCCGCTTTGGATGGAATGCATGTCAAGCTCCCCCTTCATTAATTACCCAGCCAATACCTGCAGATATTGGAGTTTTCAAAATGGATAAGCTCAGAAAAGATTCACTCCCTGCCTAAAATCTAAAATGTGTTAGAAATGGGTAAATTCTGGGTTAAGGAATTTGTTCATGACAGTTCACCTTGGCGTCTCTAGGGGGCAACAGAGAGTTCTGAGCACCGCCTTCAGTGTGCACGATCCACTGAGCAATCACAGTGGGTTGGATCCCCATATTCACCTTACAGTTGTAGAAGGCACAAGACACTGCTTGTCTGAAGGGTTTTCTATTTGTCAGGCAATGAAATACAGAAATATCACCTTTTCATGCCTTGAAAAGTGTTAGGCATGTGAAGAGTGTGAATTTCTTTTTTCTTGGCAGAGAAACAAATAATCGTGATTGGAAGAATACTTGGAAAGGCTTCCTAGTCATGAGCCTTAAGGGGAATCCGAGTGATCCAAGGGCATTTGCCTAGCAAAGAAAGGAAAGCTTTGGCAGGGGAAAAACTCAGCTAGAGGACTAGCAGAATGAAGGAAAGGAGGAGGGGAAATGAAGGGAAGGGATGTGGACTAGGAAGAACTGGAATTAGACATGAAGGCAGGGACAAAATGTCTTAAATATAAGAACAGAAAACTGACAGTGATTAAAGAGAAAACAAGGTAGTCTAAGTGTAGAAAGAGAGCAAGATGATTTATAGTCATGCTGTTCTGTTTAAATAAAAGAGAGGAAAAGAGAAAGAAAGAAGAGAGGCAGAGTGGAGAAAAGAGGAGGTCGATGTTGTCAAGGCAAAAGAGCCACACCCAGATGAGACTTCGAAGATTCAGGCTAGAAGGAAAAGAAAGTTAATAAGGCCATAATTATACATGTGTCTTTATATCTGTGCAAGTGCTAAATAAGGATTTAAAGAGAGTGTTTAGTCACTTTCTGCCCTGGGCACATGGTATTTCAGATTCCCTCCACCCCACCCCAGAAGTTAGAAACACTACATCTCAGAGTGGAATTTCCTAACATTCATGGAATGGCAATGGCTCTATAGCATTTTTTCATCCTGCCAAGGTCAGGTAAACCTCTTCTTCTTTGATCCGCATTGGCATTTCTGCTTTCCACATGAAAAGAAAATCTCAAAGTCCTTCAGAAAAAATGGATTGCTTTGGCTACCTGTATCCAGAGTCATCGCTTCTTTTATCAATCAGTTAACTTCTGTTCAATTCAACAAACATGAACTGAAGGCCTTCTCTAGAAAAGACCCCAGGCTAGCTGCTAAGAGGAAAGTAAAGGTAAATGAAACACCTTGTTTTCAAGAAATATACCCTTTTGACAGATGTGGTGACTCAGGCTTGTAATTCTAGCATTCTGAGAGGTTAAGGAGGGTAGATTGCTAGAGCTCAGGAGTTCCAGAGGTGTCTGAGCAAGAATGAGACTCCATCTCTACTAAAAATAGGGGGGGAAAGGCTAGGCTTCATGGTGGGCACCTGTAGTACCAGTTATAGGGAAGGCTGAGACAATAGGATAATTTGAGCTCAAGAGTTTGAGCTTGCTGTGAGCTATGATGTCACAGGCACTCTACTAAGGGTGATAGAGTGAGACTCTGTCTAAAATAAATAAATAACTAAGCAATACACCCTTTTAACAGAGAGGATAAGAAAAGTCCATAGATATGATGTAGGAAATATACAACATAGTAGGTAGCCACTGCAGTGACCCCCAGAGATCTGCACCTCTGGGTGGTCATGCCTGTGTGTAGTCCCCTCCACTCTGTGTAGTAGGCAACTCAATTATTAGGAATAGAAGAGGGCAGAAGTGATGAGATGTCACTTTGGAAATGAGTTTTCTTTTTTTTTTTTCATTTTCATTCACTTTTTCTTTTTCTTTTCTTTTCTTTCTTTTTTCTCTTTTTCTTTTCTTCTTCTTTTTCTTTTTTTTTCTTTTCTTTTTTTTTTTGGCTGGGCCTGGGTTTGAACCAGCCACCTCCGGCATATGGGGCCAGTGCCCTACCCCTTTGAACCACAGGCACCACCCTCTTTTTTTTTTTTTTTTTTTTTGAGTTTTACTCTGTTGCCCTAGGCTGGAGGGCTATCACATCCAGCTCACAGCAACCTCAAACTCCTGGGCTCAAGTGATCCTTTTTTCTCAGCCTCCTGAGTAGCTAGGACTCCAGATGCCTCCATGACACTCATCTAGGTTGTCTATTTGTAGTAGAGATAGGGGTTCACCCCTTGTCCAGGCTGGTCTCCACCTTGTGAGTTTGAGCAGTCCACCCACCTCAGCCTCTTAGAGTGCTGGGATTACAGGCTAAGTCACTGTGCTCGGCCAATCAGCATCTGTATCAGGACCCTCTCTCCCCATTTCTTGGATCCCTTGCTCTCAGGAAACTAGCCACCTTGTTGTGAGCAACCTTCCCCAAGTGGCAAGGAACTAATGTCTCTGGCCAACAATAAACAAAAATCTGATACCTGCCAGTGGCCCTATAGTTACACATAAAACCCTGAACTGGAGGTCCCAGATAAGATGTGTCTGGATCCCTGACCCACAGAAACTGGGATTTTACATATTTATGCTTTAGGCTACTAAGTTTTATGGTAACATTTTTATATAGCAGCAAACAACTAGTAAATAATAAGACAAAGAGGGCTTATAAAAGGAAATTAGTATCAAGTTAATGGAATCAGGAAGAGTTTGGAGAAGAATGTGATTTCCCTCATGGGCCTTAGATAATAGAGAAAATTGTTTAGAGGTGGGTATTAGAATTGAGAATTATATTTCAGGCAGAAGGAATACCAATGTCTGTTCACAGAATAGCAGGTTTTTAAATTTGTCTGGATGATAAGGAGATCTTTAAAGAAAAATTGGGTCTACAGACCATTAAAAGCAGTGATAATAGGAAACCATGAAATATTTGTGAGAGCAAGAGTGAGTGACATGATTATGGTGACTCCAGAAAAGGCACCCAGCAGCTAAGTGGGCTGTATGGATTCAGGTACCTCCAGGACCACCACAGTCAGCTGAGGCCTGAATAAACGTGGACAGGCATGGTGCTGACAGGCACAGGGAGCAGAAGGGGATGAGAGAATGATGGCAGGGGTGGCGTGACCCTGCAGCCTGCTGGGGAGATGAAATGCAGAGCTGAAATGGGGCTGGGTTGCAGGGAATGGCAAGTTTATAGGACACTGGGACATCAAAATGAGGAACAAGTTTGTGAAGGGACTTCATAGGTTGAGTTTTAGGATTCTTAATTCTGAATAGTTGGGTCAGGAGTGGAAATGTCAATGTCTGGTTCTGGTGGGAAGATACCACTAAAAATCCAAGACTGAGGGGGGTTCTCCGTGGAGGTGATAACTGAAAGCCAAAAAGATGAGTTTCTAAGGAAAGTAGAGGAAGAGGACCAAGGACTCCAGCTACTGGGCTCCCCTCCACCTGGATGCAGGAAGAAAGGGCATGGAATCAGCAAAGGGGAAGAAGCTTCCCCCAGGACAGGAGAGGCGGGCCGGCAGGGCATCACTGGCAGGCGTGAGTGGCAGCTTTAAGGAGGAAAGTCTGCCGTGTGAGTTAACCAAAAGTTGTCATTCATGCGTTATCAGGAGGAAATGCCTTGCCAGATTGTGCTCCCTAAAAACAGATCATGACAGGCAGAACTGGTAGCCGTGTTCTTTTACTCTGTGGTTGAAACTCAGGCATTGGAGTTTCCCTTGACAATTTAAGGAGTGGGTAGATGCACATACATTTTTATCCAAATGTAAGTTCTCGTTTTTCTTCGGCAATTGACCTCTGTGCTGCTAATCTACAATTTTATTCTCCAGGAAAAGACTATGCCTAAGTGTAAGATGCTAAAGGAGGAAAATGCCTTCACCTGTGGTTTTAAATGTGTTTCTTATAGTTATGAGGATCTCTTTTTCAGAACCTGAGGAATCTTGTTGCATTTTGAGTAATAAACGTCTCTTTGGTGTAATAATATCTGTAATTTGTGTTGGATGCCAAAACCATAGTAATCATTGAGGGGAAATTAATAATATAAAGAAAAGTGGGAAAAAGAAAACAAAATTCACTGTAAATTTCATCAGCCAGGGCCAATTTCTGTATACTTTTGATTTCTAGCATTTCAATCTTTTTTCTTTCATGTCTTTATATATTATAAATGTATTTATAAAACTATGGGCATATTTTCATAAAATTTGGATAGTACTATACATCCCTTTTCTTTGCTTTTTTTTTTTTTTTTTTGAGACAGAGTCTCACTATGTTGTCCTTGGTAGAGTGCTGTGATGTCACAGCTCACAGCAACCTCAAACTCTTGAGCTTAAGCAATTCTCTTGCTTCAGCCTCCCAAGTAGATCCATTCTATTTTATAATATACATTTTCCTTAACAGTATGTTTGAATAGTGTATCACAAATATATTATTAAAATATATAGAATCCATTTATCTGTTATTAGAATATATGAAATATCTGTCTAGTCACCTATTTATCTGTTATCTATTTATGTTTATGTGCTTATCAGATGTTTTTTAAATCCCTACTCCTGAGACACTGACATGTGTCTCAGAGAGCACCAGGACGCCTGCCTGTATCGGCTCTTTGCAGCACTGGTGTGAATGCTACTCCTTCTCCAGGCCAATAAAGCTCTCCGGGGACTAGTGTTGTAGTTGCAAATCTGTCTCCTGGTGCTCTCTCCTAAGTACCTTTTTTAACATGTTTAATAATAGATGGGCACCTGGGTCCCTCCGTGAAGCACAGTTCAAGCAGCCCTTAGAACACGAAAAAGCTATTTGACTATTAAGAACTGATTCTTGGAACATCCCCAGTTCCCCAGGATACCATTTAGTAACCACTTGCTTCAAGACAGTGAGTTGTTTTCCTGGTGGGTTTCCTTGCTCCATTTCTCCTCACATTACTTTTCAGTTCTGGTCTCAACTTTCATTGACTCTTTGTAACCAGTCATCTGTCACGGAGGTCCCAATCCCCTCCTCTGCCTCCTTCTGCCCTGGCTTTCCCTGCTGCTTCATGACCCAAGTAGGATATTTATACTTGATTTGGTGTGATTGATTAATTTTCCTGAGTTCTGGCATTCCAGAAATAGTCTCTTGCTGTTGGCTTATCACACCTTGGCTGTGCCATCAATCTGCCCAGAAACTTTGGGCAAGTCACAAAATATCCCCAAGCTTCAGTTTCCATGTCTATAAAAGAAGAGGTTTGGATAAAATCTTTAAGGTCCCTTCTAGTTCAAACAGTCTGAGTTTGGATTTTCCATAGTGTTCTGGTTATGCTATTTATTTATTTATTTATTTATTTTTAGTAAGTCATTTAGTCACATGAGTTTATTCATAAATTAGTTATAAGAATTGCTTGATTTTAGAACGTGATTTCTTCAATGGGGCAGCTCAAACGTTTGGTTCACGGACTTTGCCAACAATTACTGTTTGGAAAGAATCCTTACAAGGGAGGTTGAAGTTTTCCACTGTCCTGTTTCTTCTGCCTTGATAGTTAACTTGTAGTAATAAAAATATGGAGCATTCTTCCCCATGTCCTTGCTACCAAGCCATCAGAGAAACACTTTTCATAATCCTTGACTTGTATTATACATTCAGACCATTTGCATCTCCTTCATGATACAGGTAGTATGATTAGAGTCAGATGGTGCCACCTACACATTGATGTTTCATGATCGTACACACACAGGGGACAGAGCCCTACCAGAGTGCTCTACCCCAATGTAGAACAGCCTCTTTTTATTTTATTCTATAGTTCTGATATTGTTTTACAAGTGACCATTTGCCTATTTCTCTGGGATTCCTTTTTTTCAAAATTAGAAATATAATTTTGGGGGAGGCTTGATACTTTTTTCTTCTTTTTATATATTTCAAAATCATTATTGTATTCTGTAACTAAATCATATGTTCATGCTCTGTTGACCATCCATTCAACAAAGTTTTTTTCTTTAATTTTATTTTTTTTATTGTTAAATCATAGCTGTGTACATTAGTGCAATCACCTGTACCCATTCTAAGATGTACCATAGATGTGGCGCCACCCATTACCCTTCTTCCACCCAAACCTCCCCCCTCCCTTCCCCTTCCTTGGCCCTTTCCCCATAGTCTTGTGGTATAGTTGGGTTATAGCCTTCATGTGAAAGCTATAATTTAGCTTCATAGTAGGGCTGAGTACATTAGATACTTTTTCTTCCATTCCTGGGATACTT